>LNAC01000018.1:6834583-6857845 GCA_002007465.1 Ailurus styani | reverse complement strand
GGGGGGGGGTGAAGAGGGAACTTGGGGGCAAAGGAAGGGGAAGGGGAACCAGAGCAACAAGGACTAGGGATATTGGGGGAAATTAGAGGGTTGGGAGAGTGACAGGGAAGGGTCTTAGCGGGCCAAAGTGGGGGGCGGGAGACACGAAATCTCATGGAGAAAGAGAAGGGGATAGTGGGTGTGAAATGGATTAAAAGACAGGAAAGAGGAAGGAAATGCGAAGGGGGAAATGAAGCTTTGGGGGAATGGGAGGGACATGAAGTAAAAGAACGGAGGACACAAGGGACAAGAGGCGAGAACCCAACAATCAGAGAGGAATTCAGAGCAATGAGCGATCAGGAGGTGAGGGATGGGGTGCACTGGCCACAAGAGGTCTGGATCTCTTGTCATGGGAGGGGCAGAACAAAAATTGCAGGATGGGGAGAAGAGTTCAGGGGATCAGAGGTCGGAGCCAGGACAGGTGGTGGAGAAAGTAAAGGAAAGATGGGTGTGAGATAGAAAGGAAAAGGAGAAGCAGAATATACAGTCCAGAGGTTAAGCAGAGAAGACAGAGAAAATGGGAAAGGGAGAGGAAGTGCAAAGCATGGGGCACAGGACTTTCTCCAGTAACTGGGAACCCTGGTTACCATTTTCTCTCTCCCTTTCCTTTGGCTCAAGTGCAGGAGAAAGATCAAAACGTGACTAATGGTGGAATAATGTCTACTAAGTGGTAGTGTTCTGTGAGCGTTAACCGGTGTTAAGAAAATTGGTGGGTCTTGGGAATAGTGTGGTCAGGAAAATATGGTTCACTCCTTTACTACCATCTCCTGAGAAGCAACACTTCTCAACTTTGTAAATTCTTGGGCTTGAATGTTTAATAACTTCTCAGCGGAGGAATTGATCTTACATTCTGCCTGCCTCCCCATGCATTTTGCTTTGGTTTTAATTATTACTTGCTGAATGAATCACAACATACAGTGTACCCCCCAATTACTTTGAATTGATTAATCGTTTTTCCTGATCTTGGTGGGGAGCTGTCCTTTCTACTTTTGTCCCGGCTGACTTTGTGTTCAGGTAAGGAGATCTGTAACTTACCATAAACTGAAGAGCAAATCAGAGCTGGTTTGAAGCTGCCTATACAAGTGACCTTAACGTCATTTCCTTTGTTAAATAGCTGCAGTTAATTAAGTACCTTAAGAATCTTAACTTTTGGTTGTATGGGTGATGTTTGTGATTCCTAATAGTAGCTCACTTAAGTACTTTTCACATGGTTCTTACAGCATATTTCACCATGAATTTCTGGGATTATTATGCTGGTCTGGTAACAATTGTATTTGAATATTGTGTGTTTTAAGGACAATTTACCATTAAAAAAAGAATATTTGGGTATGGAGTGCTCTTAAAATTGAGAACTAGGGAAGTCTATGGTTTGTTTGTTTGTTCTGGCCTCTTTCTTTTGGATCGAGTGTTCTAAAACCTCCCCGGTGTTATGATGTCTGGGCTTAGGGAAGTTTGAATTGCAAGTTCTTGGCAGTCATTCTTGAGTGGGACTTTTTCTTTTCTGAGGAAGCAGATTTTAAATGTCATGTCTCAAGTATATTCCTAAGAGATTTGGTGGGAGCTGTCACAGCAACTAAAGGACATTAGTTTTGGATGCTGGTACTAATTTCAAAACCCCGAATAAACTTTTTACATTGTTGAACACATAGTGCAGTCCAGATGGTAAAGGACAATTTCTAACAAGTTGAGTGGGTAGCCTTTTGTCCATTCTCTCTGTGTGTGACCCTCCCAGAAGCATTCTCCTGTGTCAAAAGTGAGTGAGTCTTGCTGATGTGGTTTCTGTTAAGCTCCTTGGTTGACTTTAATCATTTGAAATAGCTTTATTAGCTTCCTTTTTTTTTTTTGCCTTAATTTTTGTCCCATATTTCCTGTAAGGGTATCTGCTTCCTTTTGTGATAGTAGCTTTTAAAAATTACTTTTCATGCTGATGGCTTAGAATCTTTCTTGGGTGGATTTTTTTTTTTAATTGAAATTAGTTGTGTGAAGGCTTGCAGCTATGAAGGCAGGAAAACCAGTGCCCTGAAACTGTGAAGAACAGAAGGTAGACGTTAATTGGAATGAGTCTCAAATGTGATCTTGGTCTTTCTATTTTCTGTGAGGTGGATGTGGTTAAAAGAGGCTATGAGCTGCGTCTTCAGTTGACATGGAGGAGGGGAAATCCATGCTTCTTATTTAACCACCGAGCCTGACAGGAAATGGTATCACACTGCCTTCAAACAGCAGAAAGTTTTTTTTTTTTACCTGAAACCTAATGCTTTGCATTTGAAATTAAACTGGGAAAAGAAGGTGAATATTAACACCATTCTAGTGAAAAAAGTTCCACACATCCTTCACTAACCACAAGTATAGGCGTGGAGTGTCCACATCTCTAGTAGCAGTATCCACTCCCCGCCACCTTCTCCCCCATCCGCTGGTGATCTGAAGTTTTTGAGGTAAGAGTTGGTGGTCCATCTCCTCCCGGTCATAGTTATTTTTTGAAATACCTAGATGTATAAGTTCCTGGGCTTTTCTTACTGGGTTTTGACAGGGTCTGCCACAGCCTTGCTGACTAAACTTGATAAGGTCAACATCACAGGAAAAACCCATTTCTTAACACCTGAGGTTTGTGTGTGTGTGATTTAGTAGATATGCATATATGCTTGTTTCTTCCCATGCAGATACATGTTTAGTCTTAATATTGCTTTGTCAAAGTTCAAGTCATTTTTTAAAAAGGGATCTGCCATCTTTGGACCCTGTTTGATAGTGGTTCCGCCATCAGGAAAGGAAGGAGACAGTCATTTTGATTACAGATAATGGCTGTGTCATGAGTACTTTCTTCTCACTTCTCTAAGGTTCTCTACCTTCTCTGAGATTCCAGCTCCCCTCATTTCCTTTCTGCTCTTGGGGGTGGTGGAGGGTGCATTATCTTTCACCTGACCCATTGGGAATCTTTCAATGCATCAGTCAGATAATATTCGTGAACTACTGAGTAGGGATGGTGTATCCATTTGAAATTATAGGCCCAGGGCCTAGGACCAACCAGCCTTTAAGTTCAGAGGTTTGAGAACTGAAAAAAGTTTTTCTGTTTCTTCCTTCTGTTAAGATTATTTATTTGAGAGAGAGAGAGAGAGAGACAGCAGAATGAGAGAGAGCACCAGTGGAGCAGGCTTGGGGGGTGGTGGGAGGGGCAGAGGGAGAGGGAGAAGCAGACTCCTCGCTGAGCAGGGTGACTGATGCAGTGCTCGATCCCAGGGTCCTGGGGTCATGATCTGAGCCAAAGGCAGAAGCTCAACTGACTGAGCCACTCAGGCGCCCCTGAAAAAAGTTTTCTGATGAGCTCCCCCAAACCTACATAATCATAATTAATGTTTTAAATGTCTGTAAGATGTGATGTTAAGACAACTAGAAAAAAAAAAAGACAACTAGGAAACAGTAATACAGTCACCTGTGCATTATATTTCCTGTGGGACGTGGGTGCAGTTTACTGTTGATACGAGACCATACCTTGGAATGGCCTGTATTGAGCAAGGTGCTGATAGAACAGAAAGAGAAAACCTGGCCCTGTCCTTTAACTGGACAGCGTGAGCGTCATTCCTTTGCTGTCTCTCCCCTGCCCTCCCCCCTCTTCCTGTTAGGGTATTTCCTGAGTGGTTTCATTATTTAGTATAGTCATAGTTTGACAGCAGAAAGAGTTGGAGATTATCGACTTTCTAGCCTTGCCCCAACTTTGTAAGTAGGAAAACTAAGGTTAAGTTGACAGTGTCAAGATCACACAGCTGGTTGTAGCAGAACTTCTCGTGAACCCCCCCATTCAAGTCTGTGTGACTTCTCTCAGTTGAGCTGCTGCTACTTCTGATCAATCTGTCAGTCTGATCATCTCCATAAATCCAAGTCGCCACCTTTTCCGGGGAGGAATTAGGTTTTGCTCTTACACTTTTCTGTGAGGATTTTCTCCTGGGGTAACTCTGCATATGATAGCTGTCTTTTGCCCATAGTTACAGGTTGGGAGATCAAAGTGCATCCTGTCATTAAAATTCCTTCCACGTGCAAAATAGGTAATGAAATCATGTTCATAGCAGTATGCTGGTTAATTGTTGCAGCCTGGTCTCATCAGAGCACTTTTAGATATTTGATTCTATAATGTTGCATTTTTTTCTTGGGTTCACTTTTCCTAAAATCAGGGGTTGGCAAGGTATGGTCCCGGGGCCAAATGTGGCCTGCCGTTTTTGTGCCCATCGACAAACGAAGAATGCTTGTTAACATTTCTAAGTGGTTATTAAAATATGAAACAAAGAGGAATATGCAACAGAGACCATATGTGTCCTACAGAGCTTAAAAATATGTACTAACTGTTCCTTTATAGAAAAAGCTTGTTGACCCCAGCCCAAAATTAGAAACTGTTTTTGGTTGATAGCAACTCAAGGCTGTAATCTAGAATTGTTGACTGAAAAACAAACTTTGTCATATTTACATTTTTATCCAAGATCTCATCAACATTTAGCTGAGTATCATCCAGATACGTAGAGCAAGTGGATTTTAATTTTCATAGTTGTTTTCCTTGGTTTCAGCCTCTCGAACAGAAACGTGCAAGGAACATGCAACTTCAACTTGAACATTTTGTACATAAAACCTTATTTTAATGTCATCGTGTTCTCTCAAGAAGCTGTCAGTAGATTTTCCATCTAAGCAATAGCTTTCCTAACAATACTGTTTCAGAAAAAGTAGAGCTTAAGACTTGATGAAAAAGGGTTAAACTTAACCTCCTTAATTCATGTTCTAGTGAAGGAGAAAAGCCATTCAGCAAACAAGAGCGGGTGTGGGGAAACTGAGTCTTTGACACAATATGGATATGTTTTAAGACTAAGCGTACTTTGCAAAAAAGAGTTTTGCCAGCTGTTCTGCCTGGCAGCAAATCAGGGAGAAGTTTCTCTGGGCAGCAGCACCAAGATTGTTTGGACCCACTGAGAAATCTAGAGGGAAATAGGTTTGGATATTATCTTCGAGGGAAATAAGTCTAGCCTTTGAAGACCAGGAAAAAATTAGCAGTTGATTTTTGAATTAAATCTGTTAACTGCATCTGAAAAGAACCATGGAACCAGAAGCAGAAGACCGACCCGGGGAGTGCTGGCACAGCCTGAGGCTGGGTGTAGTTGGGGCCTGCCTGCCTGCCCGCACACGGAGCCGTTTTGGGGACCAGCTCTCTTGTGTATATTAGAAATGGGAGGATTCTGCAGGAAAGAGATTTCATGCAGGATGGGGAGAGGCTTAGAGTGGGGATGGAGAAGTGGATTTCAGGTGGAGAGCAATACTGTGAAGCCTAACATAATAGGGAGCTTCTGAAATATAAGTAGCCGATGAAGTGGACTGTTTCACGTCTGGTGTTAGGGAGAGAGCCTGGTGAATTAAGTGGAGCAGTGGGTGTGCAGTCAGTTTACATCCTGGCATCTGCCATTCCTAGTTCTCTGGCCTTGGTGAGTCACTCATCCTTCTAGAACCTTAGTTCCTTCATCTATATAGAGTCTAGTATTATACTAACTTTTAAGGGTTGCCATGAATTCCCTAGGACGGGAATCAAGCCTTATTCACCTTTTAAGTCCCCAAGGTCCGTGTTAAATGACTCATCAGCTGGATGAATGAATGGCTTGGTGGATGAATTGTGAAAGCCTTATATGAGCTATAAAGCGTTGCTTGAATTTTGGTTATTATTCTCTTTCATGGTATTATAATTAGATTATGTCTGAGATACGATCAGAAGTGCTTAATTGGAATTCTTAACACAAGAATGGCATTTTCCTCAGTATAAAATGTTATATATCTTTCTATTATCAGTTTTAAAGAGATGTTTTAGAATAGGTAAGATATCACTTATCTTTCAGTCTCAGTAATAAGCTGTTTAACACTCCAGTTCCAATCCCCCACTGACATAAATACCAAATAGAAAATGAGTGAAATCACTGGGTTTGCTTTAGAAGAGCCATTTCAGCTTTGTCTCTGCCCATTAGCTTCAAACAATGCAACAGATGCCTGTTAACAGTTTCATGCCCAGTTTTAATTAGCAGATGGAGCTCTGTTTGTGTCTGTATTCTGCCCAGTGCTTGTTTGAGTGACAAGGTAGTGAGTGGATTGGAACTGGGCTGGGCATTTGGGCTGAATAAAGCCAAATTCTGTTTTTAAAGAGAGGAATATAAACATTTATTATATAGAACTTCTTGTGTATCTCACTGGAATGGCACAGGGCTAGAGTAAAAGAAATGTTTCCAGTTATGTTCTCTGCTCTTACTACCATTCTAAAATTGCATAAGGTAGAAAAAAATGACCACCTTATGGCTTAAATGAAGGGCTTTACTATCATGAAGTGGCTGTCTTTGGGGACCCATTTCAGTATTTGGGCAGAGTATGTTGAGGAATATGCAAAGCTGGGGTGAAACAGACTTCAGCATGCATGCCAGCACGGGCAGGCGGGAGCGGCGGCGGCCACCCGCAGCGCTGCCTGGTGTAGAGCACCGAGCCCGGGAGACCAAGGGCTGCCGCGCCGTTGGAAGGAGAGGGTGGGTGGCTTTGCCCTACACATTGGCCATCTCTTCTTGCAAGTGAACAGGTTTGCTGTTCATTGCATGAGGGCTGAATTTCAGTATTAAAAATAGTATCCGGGAATGATAATTGGTTATGTTGTATCTGGAGATGTGTCCTTTTTCCTCTGCTCATTTTGTGTTTGGGGATTTTTCTTATCTTGAGTCGAATTAATAAGAACCTTAAAGGAACTAGGTACCTGATTGTTTTTAGAGGAAGAAATGGCACATTTCTTTTTGCGGCACTTTTTTTTTTTTTTTAAGTTACTCAGGACTTCCTTTGAGAAGCCACATAAAGCGGTGGGGGCAATTGGAAACTATTCTCTGCAGCAGACCTGTTACTTGGCTGTGATGAAATACCTATTTTCTCATAGTCTTACCTGTAGCATTCTGCATCCGTGTGATTGGGCACTTTGGTATTTACCTGTTGCTGAACCTTTGGACATTTTCCAAGTAGCTCTCCTCTTCCTCAGCCCAGAATGTTAATTCTCGGTTCCCAGGAAAAAATGCTAAGGCTCTCTATGTCCTCACGTTCATCAAATTTAAGCTTGCTTTCCCTCAGAGGCTAGGACTGTGCTAACTGTAGCCCAGTGACAACATTGCAGGACTTCAGAGCACTTGGTTTGCAAAAGCCAGGTTAGGGATGGAATCCCACCTCATCACGACAAAAACCAACCACAAAGCTGTTAAGCAATGTGTCGTGTTGCATAGCTTTCGGCCGGCAGAGCTGGAACTGGCGTGACTTTTCTACGTCACATTGTGATTTTGCATATTTTGGTAAAGAACTTGGCAGTAATTATTTTAATAACTTATAGATGTTTTCCTGATATATGAAGTGGAGGGACACTCTCTAAAATATACAATCACGTTCTGACATGAAATATCAGGTGATCTATTTAAAAGTTGAATTGTAAGAGGTTGTTTCTTATGACCGTATGCAAAATTTATCTGGAATAGGTATTACAAAATATTCCAATCTCATACACACAAATAAACAAGCTCCATCACAAAAAAAATAAATAAAAGGGTTTGCACTGTGAGCGGTCAGTGACTAACCCTACTGTAATTTGTTTGTTGCCTATGAATTTGGATGGGGTAACTGTTTATGGTTTTCTTTTTTTTTTTTTTTTAAAGATTTTATTTATTTATTTCACAGCGGGAGAGAGATCACAAGGAGGCAGAGAGGCAGGCAGAGAGAGAGGGGGGAAGCAGGCTCCCTGCTGAGCAGAGAGCCCGATGCGGGCCTCGATCCCAGGACCCTGAGATCATGACCTGAGCTGAAGGCAGAGGCTTTAACCCACTGAGCCACCCAGGCGCCCTGTTTATGGTTTTCAACAAGGAATTTTTTACTTCTTTTCTAAAGGTCTCTGAATAAAATCTTGAGATGGCATGGAAAACAATTTTTTATTGAGAGTTAACTCTTCCAGTTTTGGAATGATTCAGACTGCTGTCTCAGTTCAGACTGCACTAACACTTCACCCTTACCAGTTTTGGGGGAGAGGGGTTGGATTGGGAAGAGGAAAAGAATGAAAACAACATTCTACCCTCCGCCTCTGTCCATTTCTTTGGCTACTCCTTCAGTCTCTTTTGCTTTTGTTAGTAGTTGGAGAAACTATTGGGTAAGAAGTTCGAAACTTCTGACTGTGACAGTGTGAAGACTGGGGCACCTGACTAGCTCAGTTGGTGGAGTGTGTGACTCTTGATCTCGGGGTTGTAAGTTCAAGCCTCACACTGGGTGCAGAGGTTACTTAAAAATCTTTAAGAAAAGAAATAAATAAAAGGGTATGAGGATTAATAGTGACTTTTGACTTCATTGCTGTCTTACATTGTTAAGAACTAGTTAGTAAAAAACTGATGCTTGTCTCAGTCACAGCCAGTAACAGTGACAGATTAGGTTGTTGTCCACAAACAAGTAATTTGAGTGAGCGCATTTCCCATTTTGTCTACTTACTATTGTTTTGAAAATTTCCAGTCTTACAGAAACATGGAAAATTGGTGGGACAGGCAAAATCTCTTTCATTTCCAGGAAATTCTATCATAATCAAATTTTAAAACATGCATGCATAATATCAGGTGTGTCTCTATCTTAGCCCTTCACCCTTCAACTTTGATAAATACCATTACATTTCAAATTTCTGTTGTGATCTCAGTATATGATTTACCACATTTTTTGTTCAAATCATCTATTATTGCAAAATATGTAATACTCTGAAAAACAATTGGTGTGTGTTTGTAATCAGCCCTGCTTAAGCCCCTCCCAAGGAGTTAGACTGGGCCTGTTTTCTCATTGTGAAAGGCAGATACAGACTTCGATGGTTTTCATAGTCTCTTCTGGCTGCAATATTCTGTGAGTCTATGAAATCAAGTAGTGTGTGTAAAGAAAAAAGGGTTTGTCCTTTCTTTCTTCAGTTGACGAGTATGGGCAAGGGTTCTTTTGCAGGTGAACACTAGTGTCTTGATGACACGAAGACAGAAGGAAGAAATAGTAGCACTAGTTAATTCCAGTGAAGCCCATGTTGATCTTGTAAATCAGTTAAACTTTTTGTAGTCCTAAAGAGATTGCTTAATGAATTCAATCCTGTCCTTAAAAAATGTTTTGGTTTTGGGGCGCCAGGGTGGCTCAGTTGGTTAAGTGTCCAACTCTTGGTTTTTAGGTCAGGTCGTGACCTCAGTGTCACAAGATCGAGCCCCATCTCCGGCTCCACACTGGTCCTGGTGCCTGCTTAAGATTCTCACTGACCCTCTCCCCCTGCCCCTCCTCCCTCTAAAAAATGCTTTGGTTTGAGTAATAAAGCTGAATGTCACCAAAAAAATAACCATGTGAGAAGTTGGAAAAATATTTCTTTGAGAAGAGATGCATAAAGTATTTTCAAATTATCTCATTTTCTTTACATAAAACCGGAGAAGTAGGTGAAAAATAATCTAAAAAGATAAGAAGCTTTTTGTTGCTTAGTTTTTTGGTGCTGAACTTCCATTTGACAGATGAAGGGCCCGAGGCCTGGAGACATGGAGATGGCTCCAGGTCACACAGAGCCGGGCCTTGAGCAGCAGGTTTTGAATTTCACGTCTCTTTTCTCTTACACCTCATCTGCCTTCATTTCTCTTGCTATGAAAAGACACCAGTGGTATAGCATAAAATCTGGACATAGCCAACATTCTGTAGGAGAAAATTCAGGAATTCAACCAGGAGATCTAGGGTCCAAGCACATCTCTCCCCTTGATTAGCCATATGCTTTTGGTCAAACCTTTTAGCTTCTTCTCATGATGTTTGCTTTCTTACCAGTTAAAAGGAGAGGCTGGTGGTGGGGTGAGGTTGCTTGCGAAGTGTAGGGTGGGAACTACAGAGATTTTGTTAGTCATTTACTAACATAAGACACTAAGTCTTTTTCATTTTCACTAAATTACTCATTCAGCAACATTGTTACATCCACAAAATTTTGAGAGGGGAAAGAGTAACAAGTATCCAGGCAATTTAACACAATGATGAAGAGGGCTCCAAAGGGGTAAATATAAGAGGTTGTGAAAGTGTGGAGGAGAGATAGAGGAAAGTTTCTAGGAGGAAATGGCATTTAAGCTAAAATCAGAACCTGGAGGAGGATTCAGTTGGGTAGAATAAGAGAGTGTGGGGGGACAGAGGGCTCCCGCTGCAGGTGCACCAGACAGCACAGCCCTCTGGAGGAACTCAAGACATCCTGTTTAGCTGGGGCCTCAAGTGAGGTGGGAGGTGAAGTTGAAGGTAATTAGAGGGCAGGGTGTGATGGGCTTTTAAAAACCTGCTCAAGAGTCTGGACTCTGTCCTGAGCAGGGCAGGAGTCACTGAGGATTTTATGCAGGAGACCAGTTAGATTAGCAGACAGTATCCATTGCCTCTTAACCTCACTTGGACCCTTATGTTCACAAAATGCTTTCACTTATATCTCTATTTAAACTCTTCAATAATGGCATCTATGGATAGAGATGGCTACCTGCCTGCTCTAGAAGTTAAGGTCCTGAGAGAGTAATTGACTTGATCCATCAAGTGAGTCTCAGAGGAGCCCTGACCACGCCCTGTCTACACCAAACCTGCTCCTCCCAGAACAGGCCCCGGAGTTTTCCTTGGGAAGGACCGTACTGGTACTGAGGCTGGAGTAACGACCGTGTAAAGTGACTTGAGAAGTGTGTTGCAAGGAAAGATGAAGTCAGCCTCTCCCTAGAGAAGCTCCTGTACAGCTAACATGCATCGCCTTGCCTGTTGACCCTGGGAGGTTCGTGGACCTGTGGTTTGGGTTGTCTACTGGCCTCTAACCCGGTCCCTCAGGAAGCAGTCAAATATGTGCGCAGCAGAATGGGGGCAGGAAGGGACAGAGTTTAATTATGAATCCAACTCTCTCGTGAAAAGGGAACTAATTACAACGGCATGCAGCACTGCCTCTCCACCTGGGGCCATTGGCCGTTAGGCTTGTATGTTATTGGCCCTAGACTGTAATGTGCTAGGAATAGCTGCTTTAATTGTAAGCTTCTTTCCTTTGACAAATTAAGTTTAAACTTTGTGCTAGCCTGCCCTGCTCTTTTTTCCATGGTGAAATCGTCTCTCTTCTGGGTTTTGTTTGTAAAGCCCTGTTTGGCAGTTTTCCTCAGAATCGCAGGGATATTGTAGACTAGACTAACACCTGATTGGTTTGCTAGCCCTGAGTTTCCAGAATGCTGCTGTGAGCCAAAAAGCAGAAAGGCCCGAGCAGCTAAACATGATAAAACAAAGTCCCATCTGCTAAAGCTCATGAAGTTGCCTACTAGGGGAGCCCCTGAGTCTCTCATTTTAGCCTCTGCATTCTGGATTTTTACAGTGGTCGTTTGTTTCCCTGAGCCCCTAGAAGATTACGAGCAGAGCTGAGGTCCTCCCACCAGCATCCAAGAGGAAAAAGTGACAGTATGCCACCGCAGCAGGGACACTCGTTATAGGACTGTGGGCAACTCAGTAGTAAGCTTCCTTGGGCTTCCATTTCTTCAAAGCAAAAAGGGAGTGTCATGTGCGATATGCTCTAAAGACCCTTCCAAAACTCTGATCCTGAGTGATAACCAAAGGATTCACTGACAAAATGGAAAAAGAGACTTGGGAACACACAGTAACATGGTGTAGATAAACGAATGTGGGCTGCTGAGACAAATTCAAGTTCAAGTCCTGTTTGAGAGCCTTGGGCAAATGATTTAAGCATTTTCTTAACTGATGAAGGATAGTAACTCTGTTTCAGGATTTGGGTTTCATTTTATTTTGAGAATGAAATGCATCATCACGTGTGTATTATCTTCACGTGGAACACACACACACACACACACAAAAGGCATGTGTGTGAGTGAACTCAGTCCCAGTTCACTGAGGGTAGGTAGGCCCAGACAGCTGTGAGGGAGGACCTTGGCAATCCCGCGGGGCTTCATTGTTAGATCATTTGCTTTTAATAAGAGCTAACATTTATTGAGTGCCTATTATATAGTAGGTACAGTTCTGGGCATTTTACATGGCTTACCATTTTTCATGGATTGATCCATGTCATTCTCAAAATAACCTCTTAGGTACATTCTGTTATTATTTCCATTTTCCAGAAGAGGTAATGAAGTCACAAAATGATTGAACAACTTTTCAAGGGCACATGGCTGGTAAGTATTGAAACCAACCCAGATCTGAATCCAGGCAGTCTCATTTCAGAGTCTTTTAACCACTGTGTTTTCTACACCACCAGTGACTCAGAAATATTTAAAAAAGAAAAAGGAGATTAGTTATCTTCAAGGAGGCAGTGTGGTGCCAGGTGTCCTGACCAGCTGGGCGGTATCACCAAGTCTTTTGACCTCCTTGGTATCAGTTTTCCTTTTGTGCAGAGGATTGCTGTGAGGGCTTTAATGGCAGTGCTGTAGTAAAGCATTTAGCACAGGGGCTAGTGTGCAGCCAGGCTCAGTAATTGGTGAGGAGTTTTGTTTTTTCCAGGTAATTTAAGAAGCACTTGTTAGAGTGAGTTTCATAAAGATTATGAATGGGAACATTTTAGTTATTTAATGGGGTGTGCTTCAGTTTTCTAGAAAATTCGTTTTGAGGGCACCTGGGTGGCTCAGTGGGTTAAAAGCCTCTGCCTTCGGCTCAGGTCATGATCTCAGGGTCCTGGGATCAAGGCTCCAATTGGGCTCTCTGCTCAGCGGGGAGCCTGCTTCCTCCTCTCTCTCTGCCTGCTTCTCTGCCTGCTTGTGATCTCTCTCTCTCTCTCTCTCTCTCTCTCTGTGTCAAATAAATAAAAAATCTTAAAAAAAAAAAAGAAAATTCGTTTTGAAAGTTGTGGCCCACATGCATTTTACAAAGCCAGAATTAGAAATATTTGTCTTGAACCTCCTTCTCAGAGTGAAGGGGATTGTCCCTGGCCTCAGCTGGCTTTAAGAAGGTGTCCAAGAGCAGCCCTTGACCTCAGGGGCAGCATATCAGTGTAATGTAAGGAGTGAACTCTGTGCAGCCTTCTCACTACTGCAGACTCCCAGGGGATCTTGAATTTTTCCTTGGGGTGAGAACAAAAACAAAAACAAGAAACAGTGCACAGTACCCTGTCTAGGAGGGACAAATGTTTCAATTTAAATATTCTAGCTCAATGTCCTCTGTTAGGGCCCTGAATTTTAAGTGCAGCGAGTTTCTGAGTGAAGTCACCTGAATTTTAATGAGTTTGTTTGCATACATGAATTTGAACAATACATTAAATCTTGAAACACTGTAGCTGATTTTAATGGAGTAAATTACCCAACTGGAAAGTTAGTTGATAGGCTTTTCTTTACCAAATAATCAGGATGATGATGCTTTAATCTCAAAAAAGTCATTAATCACATTTTTATAATATCGATACATGCCATTAATTTCTTTTTAATCGTTGAACTGTCTCATCAGGAGAATTAGGGGAATAAATGTGTCAGTATGAGTGTGAAGCACGATTTTTCCCCCTTGTGATATTTAGTACTTAATGAATGATTACATGGACATGGTAGGCATAAAGCTGAAATTAGGTTTGGTTTTGTACAGTACTTGCTTTGGACCAGGAAGGTGAGGTGAAATGCCCTTCGCTAGCTTAAAAGTGTTTTTAAACATTACAAACATACATATAAGGCTGGTACAAGAGGTGGCGGGGACCACACCATGAAGGGCCTCAAGGGCCAAGGTAAGGAGCATAGATTTTATTGACTCTAGTTAAAAGAACATAGGCAGGGTTATGTACGTATGATTTGTAATTTTAAAAGCTGCTATGATTTTAAGAAAGTTCATTTTGGGGGAACCTGGCTGACTCAGTGGAGCTCATGTGACTCTTGATCTTGGGGTTGTAAGTTCGAGCCCCTCATTGGGCATAGAGATTACTTAAAAAGAAAATCCTTTTAAAAAAAAGTTTATTTTGAGACTTAATGGCACTGAAAAACCATGCTGTGGAACTCTCTGGTCCAGTCCATTCTGTAACGTGATGTTGCGTCCAGAAGAGTACCTTGTTAACCTTCAGATGGCCAGAGGCTGACCTTCTGATAAAGCATAAAGATTGTGATGGTGCGTTCAGCTAATGCTCTAGGCAATGGAATGTGCCAGAATGGTGGAAAGAGCAGAAGCATTCAGATCATCACTTCTGATTGTGATCTTCTGGAGGACAACAACCATGACTTGTGTCTTCAGAGCTCGTTTATCTGATGCTCAGGCACACGGTATTTGTTGTGGAATAAGTCAGCTAACACCATCCATTTCCTTCTGAGGAATGGATCTTGGGCTCCTGCAATAGTGACATCTCATCCATTAGCACATACATCAGCTTCAAAGGATGTGTAATTATCACCTGTTACTGCTTATGGTCTTTTTCTAGGTGCAAGAGAGAGAAAATCAACCTGTTTCTCTTTTACCCAGAGAACAAATGCCTGCTAACTTCATTTATGCTCAGGTATATATATGCACACTCTCTGGCACATGGAAGGGCCCCAGGGAATGTTTGCTGAGTGAATGTCCATCGATGGCTGATGGCCATCTCCCCAAGTCCCAGATTCACTCACATCTCTTCCCATAGTTTCCCCCCCCCCCAAAAAGGAGCTTCCTCGACCTTTTTTCTTGCCATCTCTAATTTCTGGGTACTTTCACCTTCCCTCGCTTCCTTTTCCCTTCTCTCCAAAGAGGCAGTGCTGACCAATTGGTTGATTTCTTGTAATACCTTCCTTCTCTCTTGTGACCGGGCCCCTGCCATTGTCACCTTCTCTCTTACACCCTCTGTTTTTTTTCTTTCTCTTCTTCTGTTGAAATTGTCCCCATTCTAATAAGGAGACCCCATAAATGCATGACTTCTTCAATTCACCCATCTGTCCCTCCCCTTTCCTTTCTTATTTGACTCCTTAAAAGAGAAGTCTTGTAGGGGGGTGGGAGGGATGGGGTGGCTGGTTGATGGACATTGGAGAGGGTATGTGCTATGGTGAGTGCTGTGAATTGTGTAAGACTGATGAATCACAGACATGTACCCTCGAAACAATACATTAGATGTTAATGAAAAAAAAGAGAGGTCTTGTCACCTGCACTTTTTTTCTGTGTCCTCACACATTAACCCCTTGAAATCCTGCTCCACCAGCTTCAATACTGCATCCATGTCATCCTGTCGTCCTCATTGAACAGGCCGGTGGTCCCTTCTCCAGGCTTGTCCCCCTTGGCCTCTCAGCAGCGTTTGGCAAGTTTATTACTTGCTCCTTGAAACTCATTCTTCTACCAGCTTCCAGGAATTATCTGCTCCAGTTTGCTTCCTACTCTTCTAACTGTGCCTTCTGTTTCCACTGGTAGCCTCATTTTGCCTTTTAGTTGAAGTCATTGTCCAAGTGTCTGTTCTTGTTTTGGGGTTTTTTTTCCCTTTTTTTTTCTTTTGGAAATTAGGCATTTTAATACAATTTGTAATCATACTCGTCTGTGTGATTACTGCATGAAGGTCTGTCTTCCTGCCACATTGACTCTCTGTGAGTGCAGGTATCAGCTCCGTTGTCCTTTATCTATCCCTAGCACCTAGTACAGTGCTTGGCATGTAGAGTTAAAAAATCCCCAAGTGATGAAGGTGGTAGGCTTGCCCCCTTCCAAGTCTTCCAGGTAGGACTCCCCAACTTCATATCTTATTACATTCCCAGCCTCTCCCAACCTGCTGCCCTGCTTGTTTCTCCCCAAAATGAATTCATTTCCTCTTCCAATCTCATACCCTTTCATGAATTTTCATGTATGTGTTAACACTGCCATCAACTTTGTTTTGTTTTGTTTTCATTTATCTAGGCTCAAAAATCCTACATATAAGTTGTTTCCGACCCATTTCCATTCTTTCTTCTACCCTCATATAGGCCCTCCACACCTCTCACCTGGACTTTGCAGTGTCCCCCAGGTGGCCTGGACACTTCAGCCTCACTTGGGCAATACCCCTGCCCCCCATTCTACCCTGTACACGTTGATCAAATTCACTGTAGAGCATAGCTCTAGATATTAACCATACTAATCCCTTACCCCTCCTCTTGAAATTCTTATTTTTCACTTTGCCTAATTGAATACATCTTTTTCAGTCTGTCCTTCCATACTTCCTATAGTGAGGTGTCAGCTCGTATTTCCTTTTGTTTCTTATGGAAGTCCTACCCTCAAACCCAGGGCCTCCTAAACTGGTGTACCCAGCAGGCTGCGGCCAAGCTTTCACCTCACCAGTGTAAGGTTCCTAGCTGCCCTTTTGTAAGAAGGAGTGCCATTTTTCAGTTCCCGAGATGACGTGCTTCCTACATTTTTGGAATTCTGATGCTCTTTTACTTGTAAAATGCTGGTAATAATAGATGGTCATTATTTATCTCACTATCATTTGCAAAGTAAAAAAATAAATTGCAGTGAAATTCTTGCTATTTTGTTTCTCTGAGGGAGAAAAGGCTATTTCTAGCTCATTTTTCTCCCCAAGCAAATTTTATGGGATAACAGTTCCTAGCTTAGTATAGTCCTTCTTTCAACTTCTTTCATTCCCTACCACCACCATCTTTTTTTCTTTTCTGGAAATTTTACCAGTTCACAAGTTAAAAAGTCTAGGAATCACTGCTCTACTTGAATGGGTTGTTTCATGAACACACTTCATATCTGCCTGTTGATATCCTACCTTTCCTTCCTGATGCTCCTCAGGACGTTCCTTTCATGTGACACCATGTCAGAGCCTTGTCCCTGCCCTCCATTGGAAGATGCTTTCTCTTTCCTCAGAGGTACTTTGTACCCTGTAGTACTTCGGACTTTTGCATGACATCTCCCATGTTCTTCCTGTGTTCAAGTAGAACTGGCTTCCTTCTCTGTGTCCCCTCCTCACTCCCATAATAACTTTCTTTAGGACAGAAGCTTGTTTTTTTTGTGTTGTTTGCATTGCTGGACATTGTAGTTGACACATAGTTGGTGCTCAAAAAATTGTCAAGGAACTGGAATCCTAGGATGATAGTGATGAAGGGATTAGGTAAAGCTCACATCTTCAGGGAAAAGGATCTTTTAAAAGTTTTAGTTCAGACTTTTTTTTGATGATTCTGAAATTAAAATTATAGTTGCTTACTAAAACACATCGAGAATAATTGCCCATTTATCTTTACCAACCCGGGGCTTGACCCCATGGCCCTGAGATCAAGACCTGATCTGAGATCAAGAGTTGGATGCTCAACCGACTAAGACACCCAGGTGCCCCCCACCCCCGTTTATCTTTTATTTATTTATTTTTAAAGACTTTATTTATTTATTTGACACAGAGAGATAGTGAGAGCAGGAACACAAGCAGGGGGAGTGGGAGAGGGAGAAGCAGGCTTCCTGCTGAGTAGGGAGCCGATGTGGGGCTCAATCCCAGGACCCTGCGATCATGCCTGAGCCAAAGGCAGATGCTTAATGACTGAGCCGCCCAGGCGCCCCCCATTTATCTTGTAGAGACAAAATCATCTTAGACTGTAGCTCTAGCTATCTCAAGCATTGGATCAAGGTCTGCTCTGGTTGCGGTAGTTAAATTGAGAAATTACACATTTGACATCTCTGTGAAACTATGAAATCTTTGTTGGAACGTTGATTTTGATTTCATTTTGACAGATGAGGTCCTGAAATTTTTCTTTCCCCCAGGTGATAGGCCACAGTTTCTTGGCCTCTGGCCTTCTCTAGAGTTATCAGCACTCTGTGAACACTGTCCTGATCTAGATAACGAGGCTTTCTCAGTGTCTGGGAGTAAGCCATCTATGAGCCATATACGAGCCTGTGACTTTCATTTTTCTTTAAGACAATTTTTAAAAAATGAATTAGGTTTTTTCTTCCCACTTTGTCTAATTCTACCCCACTGCCCTCCCAAAATCTTTAGTTACTGAGTTTGAATTATGCAAAACCACACCTGGATGAGAAATAGGCAGTATGACAGCCAGTCCTCCTAGTATATGTTCGAGGCAACCGTCAGTGCAAAACACCTTACACCTTTGGGTTCTTGACCTGCTGTGGTTGGATCCATATCTCACCATTTCCTACAAGGGCCCTGGGATCATTTTGGACTTGGAGAAAATGGCAGGGTTTTTGACATAGAAGACCTTGGCAGGAGAAGGAAGAGCTTGCCACTGCCTCTTTGGTCTCACCTTTTCTCGTGAGGAAAGGCTGGGGGAGGATGGCCAGTGGTGCTGGCAGTGGTGGCGGCCACAGCTGTGGGCACTGACCAGTGGGCCAGTTCGTGGCCGCCTTTTTTTAAGCTGTGCTGGTTTTCTATCATGAGCGACTGGTATATAAATAAAAGATGAGAAATTGAATTGTCTCTTGGGGAGAATGAAAGCTTAACATCATACCACAGGCATTTCTAGCAGCATACTAACAGTACTATGTAGTATGGTTCTAATTAACTCTGAAGGGCCAGGCCTTAACTCAGCCTAAGGAAAGTTCTTATGCCAAAAGATACTGCTGCGAGGTGACCCACTGGAGCCCTTGCAGTATCAGAGGATAAAAGCAGGAGTGGAGGTTGGGGGAGGATTCTGTGGTTTGTTGGAGATGTGTGTCTTATCTGCAAAAGCCCAAGTAAAAGTGAATGGTCAACTCTGCTTTCATTGGCTTAAGTGTTTTGCTTTAAATTCTCTTTTGGCTTCTCCGGCCCACATTTTCTTTTTTGACAGGGGGACAGTATCCTTTGTACATCAGAAGTATAGAAATTGCTGAGATTGTGGGGAAATTCTGACACTACAGCAAAGCTCTTGCCCCTTTACGTGTTGGGAGGTAGGGAGATTATTGTTTCACTGGAATATTATAACTGCTCTGTTCCAGGCTGTATACACTCACTGTATCTCTCTGCCTGTATCTCAAAGCCTGTATCTCAAAAGAATGTGTAAGACCTTAGGGAGAGCCTTAATTTGAAATTTTCTTTATAAAACTTCTTGGTACAGTGTTTGGCAAATACTTCCTTAAAATGTCTTTTTTTTTTTTTTTTTTAAAGATCTATTTACTTGAGAGAGAAAGAAAACATGAGAGCGTGCAGGGAGGGGCAAGGGAGAGGGAGAGAGAAACTCAGGCAGACTTCCCACTGAGTGCAGAGCCTGACGCGGGGCTCAATCCCATGACCCCGAGATCATGACCTGATCTGAAGCCAAGACTTGGACACTCAACCGCTGTGCCCCTTGACGTCCCTAAATATCTTGTTAAAAGTAAAAGTGAGTGTGGTAGAGTTCAAAATTAACCTCCAATTAAATCCATTTATGGTTTTGGTGGATTTTTTGCCAAGCACCACATTTTCCTTCATATTGCCTCATATTGACTGACCATATCCCTCATATACATCCTATCTGGAGATGAAATGCCCCTACTAATTGTCGGCATCACTAGGAACCCTGTCTTCCCTGCACAATGCACTGTGGTCCTGCCTGAGTTGGTATAAAAGTATCCTTGGAGCGTAACAAGTGGACATGCAGAAGTAGTTCACATCAAAAAAAAAAAAAACAGTAACAAAAACTTGACACCCAGGTTCCTGCTGGATAGGTCACCATGTTTGTCATTTTTAAACCACCGAGTTTTGAGATAAAGTTATGAAGGGAGGTATTTCACCAGCACCTTTTCTGTTTCAGTTCATGTTCATCTGTGACTCATATTTACTCTAGTCTAACCCCATTTTGCTTGGAAATTTTTTGTATTAGAAAATGTCACTTTCAACTAGGGGAAGGGAAATTCTGATTGAGCCTCAGAAGTGTCAAGATATTTTGGTGATGATTTGGCATTCTTTTTGACTCCGGAAAAAAATAGGGAATCCTTACAAAGAAAAGTGTTGTAAAGTACAAAGTGATTCTTATAAATAGGGCAAAGAAAAGTCATCTCTGAGTTTTACTGGGTGAAGGCAGGGGTGGGGATTAGGGAAATTATTACAAAATTTTCTTACATGGTGGGGAGATAGCCTCTGGACTTCCTCACGTTTCTCTATTCACTAAAACAGTTCTAGTGAATTGCCTCCCGATTGGTGTATGAATAGGAAGAAAGACATTAGAACTCTTAAACTTGATCTTGAAAGGCCCGTCTTCACATATAATCATCCACAGATGTCTGTATGTGATTATATATTCCCGTAGAGAGGGGATGATAAATGTAAATGAGAACCATGATATAATTTTGCCTTGCTTGCTTGCACATTTTCAGAATATAATTAAAAGCACATGCTACTGTCAGTAGTTAACTATGAGGTTTGTGTTAGGTTTTTGTAAGATTCTGGTAGAAACCTAAAGCATGTTTTAGTATCTAAGTCTTCCCTCTCTCCTGTGTCCCTCCCTCCCTCCCCACCCTTCCTGCCTCCCTTCCTCCTTTTTCTTCTCTTTCTCCCCTTTGAAATCAAAAGGAAGCTATCTAGGTTCTAACTAATATCTCTTCAAAACTAGGGATCATTTAACCTTTAAGGCACAGATTAAAACAATTTTCATTTTTCTCTTTCCTAGCTGGTACCTACCATTGTAATTAAGTTATACTAGCTAATTGCTTTCTGACTTCTTCCTTCAAATAAAATCTGGTGAGGACAAATGTCTTGTAGGCACTATTTCACTACCCAAAACAAGTGGCATGTGGGAAGGGAGGCAGAGGTGAAGTTAGGGGAGCAATCATAATATGACTTAGGTCGCTGGATTGGTGTTTAGTAAATTATGGTCCTCCAAATAATGCCAAATGCCCAGAAAAGCCGCTGTACTGCCTAAAGAATTTCTGGTTCATTTAGTTACTCAGTTTATGCTTAAAACTGTAATGTGTGCCTCTTGTAAATTCAGTAGGCTGTGCATTTATGACTTTAAATGATGCAGCTTTCATTTTTAAAAAATGATAAAAGCTTAAGTTGTAAATTTAAATTGTAATATGGACACTAAAAAAAAACACACATGAAGAAATAAAACAATCTTCCTTTGGTTAAGGGCAATTCTTACTTGCCCTTCTCAACTGCTTTTGTTTGTGAGTTCTTCTCAGCTGCCTTTGTTTGTATGAAAACGTAAAATGAGTAAATTTTGTCTTCCAAGTAACTTTCTACATTTTCCACTTATTATCTCTATGTCTCATCTGCTCTTAAGAACAAAATAAAAAGTGGCTTCCTTTTCTGCACCAACTTTGTCAAATGTAGAAATTTCCAGTGCTTAAAAATTCAAACTGGTCATTCTCTGCATGGTATTACAGCCTGGGAGGTAAAGGGTCTGTCTAAAGTAACTTCCCAAGAGCTTAATTTCAGTTTGAAAAAGGAATTCTGCAGTGGTGTTGAATTCCTTAGAAATGGGTGTGCTCAGTTTCTAACTCTTTCCAAAGCTTGTGCATCTGACAATGAATGTTGCCCGGGGCGGGATCTCCTGCCTCCAATTTCAGTTCAGTGGTTCATTTCTCTTTTCTTGTGTAACCCTTGTGATGCGAGTTTCTGCTTTTGAGAGTTCACATTTCTGGCTTTTCCCTCCTAACTTAACAACCGCGTGTAGTGGTGGGTTGTTTTTTTGTTTTTTGAGGTGTTTTTTTTTCCCCAAAGAAAAAAAGATTTTCTATGAAATACATAGATAGTATTTATATGTATTTTTCTTGTTTAATAATTAAGTTCTTTTTGAATTGAACAGGGTATCTAAAGCTCTTCTGTCCTTGTAACTTGTGTCTCATTATCACAGAGTCAGGTGTCTGCATTTTCTATAGCTTCCTCATTCCAAACAGGGCAGATCCCTGCTGTTGCAGTTAATGACCAAATACCATGTTTGCCCCAAACCAGCAGCTGGGCCCCGGGGAATCTGGAAGTTGAAGACTGGTGTCTGCATAATTCAGGTCCAGGGCCCTTCCTCTTGCATACACATCCCTCCTCCACGCCTCAATTTGGACATTTGCCTTCCTCCACCCAGACCTCATTTTCCTCTTGTGTAACATGGTCATATTAGCCCCCATGCAGGCTTGTTATGAGAGTAGTAACAAAAGTATAGTAACTTTGCCTAGCACAGTGCCTGGCACTAAGTAGACTCTTGAGAAGTGATAGCTATTTTTATTAGTGATGACCTATCTCATTATAGCTGTCAACATCATTATCTATTGAGGGGGTGAGGGGTCTCAGGAGAGATTCTTGAGGGGTATTAGTTGATTCCATTATACAGAGTTATCTAATCTGATGCTCATTTTGCTTGACTACATTTTGTTTTTTGGTACAATTTGTGCTGTAGCCATTCTGGACTGATTTAAACCGGAGTCCACAATTTTGTAGACAATCGTTTCCTCATTTAAAAAGTTCAGTCCCATTCCATTCATTTAGAATGAGGTCAGTTACCAATCGGGGTTGAACTCTTCTGCCTTTTTGTGATGGGACTTTCTCTCTTTTGCTTCTTGGCCTGAGGCCAATGGATCGAAGCATCTCAGGTGATGGAGGTAGCAAAACCTCTGGCAATGTTATGCTCAAAAAATTGGGCATATGGCCCGGGCAGTCTTTCCATTTTTAGAATTCTCCTTTTTCTCCTTTAGGGCTTGGCTCCCTGCTCCTTTCTGTTTCTTTAACCACAAAACAGAAAGAACAACAAAAACAACATGCATACACTCTCTTTTTAATGGCTTCTTAAATTTAACACATTTTTTTAGTGCTTAGTGGGCCCTGAAGTTTTGTTTTTTCTCTCTCTGTCACTAAAAAGTGAAGCTATGGTGGCCTCTCCTTATCAGCAATGGACTTTTTTAAAAAGAAAGAAAGAGCACGTGACCTTTGGTTGACTTTCAGAATGATCTTTAGGCCACCATTTTTCAGTATGGGTTGCAACCTATTATTGGGTCATGAAGTTAGTTTAGTGTGTCCAGACCAACTTTTTTTTTTTTTTAAATGGAGGGGAAGAGAATAGACCAGAACATAAGAGAATAGAAAATATAAGAGTCCATCGTATGTATAAAAGTAACAAGGGATGAAAGTCAGCTGCTTTTTGTGAAACTTTTGTGTGTTATATAACATGTATAAACATGCACACACATTTATACATGTGTAATGTGCTGTGATGTAAAAAATATTTCTTAACTGTGGGTCAAAAAAGCTAGAAATCCGGGGTGCCTGGGTGGCGTAATCGGTTAAAGCATCCAACTCAGGATTTTGGCTCCTGTGGTGAGCTCAGTGTTGTGAGATCCAGTACCGCATTGGCTCTGGGCTCAGCATGGAGTGGGCTTGAGATTCCCTCCTCCTCTCCCTCCGGGCCACCCCCTATCCCCACCCCCAGCACC
>LNAC01000018.1:6801818-6834430 GCA_002007465.1 Ailurus styani | reverse complement strand
CCACTCCGTTCTCCCACACTCTCTCTGGAGAGAGGAAAAAAAAAAAGCTAGGAAGCCACTGCTATAGTCGCATTTGTCACTGAAGAGTTTAAAAAAAAATTTTTTTTTTTTGAAAAAGCAATTATCTGGAGGCTATTTAATTGGATAAAACCCCTTTTTCCCATGAAAGAAAACTGGGCCTTTTAACTGTCAAGCCTTTTATTGATGGAGGTCTTTGGCTGCTGGTTTGACTTGCTCTGTTTTTGTTAGGGTCTTTGGGTAATGAGCCTATTGTCTGTCTCCTTTTTTGGTTTCCTGCTTTCTCTTCTTTAAGTGGACCCTGGAAGCCATTCTGGCTGTTGGAGCAATGGCAGAAGTTTTTATACAGCAGAGACATCTGCAACATACGGTTTTGTGATTGTTGCCAGAGTTTTAAGAAAATTGTGGTTTGGGGAGAAAATAAAACTCTCCAACCAAGATAAAATATCCAATTCTCTCTTCCCCCTGGTGGTAGCACTTACATTGTTGTTCCTCCTGATACAATTACAGAATTGGTTTTTATTTATTTGCATGTGGATTTTTAAAAATCACCTACACTCCTAAACCTATCTAAATTAGTTTATTATATACTTTTTATTTATTATATACTTTATTATATAAAATTAACATATGACTTTAAGGATTAGAATTAAGACAATGGTAACAACTTTTAATTCAATCCCATATTTCTAGAAGAGACTGCCTTGTTGTCTTTTTTCCCATTCTAAAATGAAAAGACATCTATGTTATATGTGCTTCATGCTGTGTTTTGTGATTTGTTCTTTTCTCAATAATTAAAATATCTTATTTTTAAAAAATATTTATTTGTTTGACAGAGAGAGAGATTATGAGTAGGCAGAGAGGCAGGCAGAGAGAGAGGAGGAAGCAGGCTCCCTGCTGAGCATGGAGCCTGATGCGGGCTCCATCCCAGGACCTTGAGATCATGACCTGAGCTGAAGGCAGAGGCTTTAACCCACTGAGCGCCTGGGCGCCTCAATAATTAAAATATTTTAATGTGTGTGTGTGTGTGTGTCTTTTTATCACCTAAAATTATCCAAATATGTAATTTAATTTGTCAGTCATTAAGATGACATTCCAATAGGATTAGTTTGGAGATCTGTGAACCTGATTGTATTCAGAAGTAATTAATCAATGTCAAGGACTATTTTTTGAGTACCTGTGATGTGCTTAGTAAACAAGAGGGGGGTTCCTAAAGAATTGTTGTAAGTAAAAGATGAGGCTCCTGGCTCATAAGGACTTACCTCTCATTCATCCCTATAAACATCTTACTCTGTTGTATCACTGGGCTCATTTGTCTGCCTAAATCTAATTGGGAAGGCAAAACTTGTCATATGAAATAAAAAGAATAATTAAATGCCATCTCTGATGATACTTATTCTAAATTCTCTAGGAATTTGGGATAGAGAGTGAGCAGAGTCAGCTGTGATAGCTGGAGGACAGAGGAAGTAGAGCCTTTGAGTCTTGAGCCTTTGTCAGCATTCCAGTGGGAAGGATGGAGAATATTTGGAGACAGTGGGGGAATCCAGACAAATGCTTAGAGGCAGGGAATATCAGAGTGGAGCATGAAGGAGGCACTTCTGAAGGTGTGTTCTGAGGAACTGTGAGAAGTAAGGCTGGGTATGTTGGGTGGGGACATGTATTTTAAGGTGGACGGATAATTGTAGCATTTCATAAGCTGAAAAGGTACCCCACATCCTGTGGGTGCTTACAGTCTACTTTGGGAGAAGGAGGGATTATAAATAGCCACGAGGCTGTCCTGTAAGTACAGTGCTAGAAGCCAGTACTGGGATGGAAGTATTATAAGCAAAAAGCTTGGAGTCACTATGTCCGTGGCCACCCTTGAGTTATATTGGGACTGCTTGGGCTTGGGGCTTGGCAACATCGCTGACTCAGTGACAGACTTCCTTTTTGGAACAGGCCTGGCTCCTGACTTGCCAGCATATGACACTCAGAGTTCACCAGGTCATCCTGTCCAAACTGCCCAGTTGATTATCTACAAGATCATAATAGCCAGGGCTGCTTCCCACTCCGGCTGGGGGTCCTGCTGCATTCCTAGATGGGTTCCCCAAGGGCTTCTCCGTGAGCACCAGGGCATGGTTGCAGATCGGTACGGGTGCTTGCCCTCTGCCCCAGGCCCACCAATTAATGGTGGGAATGTCTTCTTCAAAGCACTTATTGAGAATAATTATTAATACTATTTCATGGTAACAGGGAATCATGTTTGATTATCATTCAGCTTTTGCTGTTACTCAGCCCCCAATCTCTGGCTGAGACACACTTCATTCTTGCAGCTAAGGGTTAACAGTATCCTTGGTTAGCTTTCCCTCAGCTCTATTCCTCCATCTTTGCCTGCCTAGTCTCTTGGGTCAACTGGCTTCAGACTGGGTTCAGACAGAAACACTGGCAGGAGATGGGAGGGGAGGGGACAAGGAGACACCAGGATATTTCTTCCCTTGTGTTTGTGCCTCGGTTACCTTCTTCAGCAGAGGCTGTTTCTCTGGGGATCCCGTTTTCACTGGACAGGCCCACCCCCTTATTGGGCAATACCCTCTCCTCCTTTTGCCTCTCTGGCTTAGCCATGGTAGGGCTTCCTGCTATTGCTAAACCCTTGACCATTTCCTCTGGTTCTCAGCAACCTCATGGCTCGTGTCATCAATTCCCTGCGTTAAATTCCTTCTGTAGTAAATACTTGAAGTGGTTTCTTTTTCCTAAGTGGACTCTAACGGATACACTGCTCCAAAAAAGAAATTTTTCTTTTGTCTTTTACGATTTGTTTGTTTTTTTCCTATGGTGCAGCCTCAGAAATCAGTATAAAATAACCCATTTCATTGTCTACCTAACTGTCTCCTGATGAAGCAGTGTGATGTAGTAAAAAGAGCACTGGGCGTGAAGCTTCAGTGATGTCACAGAACCGTCTACCGGCTGGTCCTGTTTAAAACTTTTATGAACACTTGTAGTTATTTCCAACTTAGTTTCTTTCTCATTATAAACTCAGAATTGGAAGATACAACCACAATTAGATAGAGACGAGTTATATGAAGCATTCATCTCATGTTGGAAGACATTAATGTGCATTTAGAAGTTATCCTCCAAGTGGACAGGAAGTACATTTGACCACTGATAATACCCCAGGCGTCCCAAACTTTTTTGGTTCTTCCTAGCTTTCCTACAGAACCAAGAGCATGTTCCCTACGGCAGCATACGTGTCACAGTCCCTGTCTTACAGACTAACATGAGATGGATTTCAGTCATAAGAGCATACAATTGCCTCTTCTCATTTCTCCTGAACTCCCCTTATTTGGTGCCTTGCCTTGGGGGAAAGATTCAATTTGATTCGAAATACACTTGCAATAATGGAGTCTTATCCAGTTTGAAAGATGCTGGGATGATCAGATCTATTTCAGATTAATCCAGAATTCTTTTTTTTTTTGTTTTTTTAAAGATTTTATTTATTTCACAGAGGGAGAGAGATCACAAGGACACAGAGAGGCAGGCGGGGGGGGGGGGGGAAGCAGGCTCCCCGCTGAGCAGGGAGCCCGATGCGGGCCTCGATCCCAGGACCCTGAGATCATGACCTGAGCCGAAGGCAGAGGCTTTAACCCACTGAGCCACCCAGGCGCCCTAATCCAGAATTCTTAACCCAGTGGCTATACTTCGCATACTCAAAGGACTCTAAGAACAAATACCTAATATTCAGATCCCCCTCAGAGTGGACCTGTTCTTTTTTCCTGATAGAGAGATGACCTGGGAATAGGTTCAGCTTTCAGTGCTCTGTTGGAAACTGGCTCCTCCCAAATCCTCTGTAATCTGAGTTAGTAGCACACGGCGGGGAGGGGCTCTGGAAGGTGATCCCCCTGTTCTCACCACTTGAGTCACAGAATTCTCATCCTTTGCATAGTGGATGGCCCAGTGAAGGGAGCTGGCCAGACCTAGCCCTGCCACTCACTAGCTTGTCATCTAGACAAGTTACTTCGCCTCTTTCAGCCTCAGCTTCTTTCTGGGTGAAATGGAGGATAATGGTAGCTATTTCCTGGAGTTATACTTGGCACATAGTAAGTTCATAGTAAATGGTAGTTCTTTAATATAATTTCATTGTGCTTATCAGACAAAGGACTTTGGAGTCAGGAACTCAAGTTACGGCTGAGCTGCAGAGGTTTGCTGAGCTCCCTAGCCTTTGCCAATATAAGTTAAAACTGGCAGAGTTTTTATTATTACCATTCCTTGTGAATATTATGTTTGCTCATTTGGATTTTCAGCTAGTCATTAAAGTTCTTAGAGTTCAGGGAAAATTTCAAACTTGACCAAGACAATAATATCTATACTGGAGTACTGGCAGAGAACGTGAAGGTGATGGTATAGTGAGTACCCTTTTTGTTGTTGTTGTTTTAAAGTTTATTTATTTAAGTCATCTCTCCACCCAACATGGGGTTCAGACTCATGACCCCGAGATCAAGAGTCACACACTCTTCTGACTGAGCCAGCCAGGTGCCCCCCCACCTTTTAAAACTTAAACCTTAAGTCAAATGGGTTTCTAAACAATAGCGAAAACTTGCTATTACCGTGTTTGCCATTTGTGATAGACAAATGCCACTTGTTTACTTTCAGCCTTTGGGGAGATGATTATACGCTTGCTTGTGGAAGTGACAGAATCAAAGCAGGCAGTTCCCTATCTTAGGAAATTGTGTTTTCTGTTGGTTCATCATTTGTCGTTAGTTCCTTCTCCTGAGGAGCAGACCTTAGAATGTTACCTTTCACAAAAGACAGAAGTAGGGCATAGGATTTTCCTTGTAAGAGAGTATAATGACCAGTCATAGCCTAGGAACTCTTTCAGGCCCGTAACTTCATCTCTGTGTTGCTAAGTACCTAGCATAGTCAGGCTCATGTCAGGCTCAAGACTTCTTATCAAATCACATATTGAAATTTGCACTTTCATTAATTGACTTGATTTACATTTGACTAAGCTAAACCTCACTCTGTGTGTCATATGTGGTTGAACACTCCTTAGTGGATCCTTTGTGTAGCCAATCAGTTTTCTGTTTTGTAATTTGAGTAATAGACTCGACTCATACACAGACTGAGGAATTGATTGCACAGTTGAAAAAGGGCCGAATCTGACACTTCTCTGCCCTCAGTGTCTAATCTCTAAACATGGACTTCAGCCTTGAGGCCCACAAAGGCTTATCTGAAGTAGATTAAATATCAGTTTGTCTGAGTGTACAGGGTTTTTTTGCTTTCTTCTGTTCTTTCAGAAATTCATGCAAAGAATCGCAGTCCAGTGGTTATGATCTCCTCTTTTCCCAGAATGGCCGGTGACATTCTCCTTCACGCTCCTCATTCTGCTGACAGACCATTTAGTGTTAGAAATACAGTCATTGTGTATCATGTTTCTTATTTCTTAAGTCCTTTGTCATACGCATTTCCTGACCTAATGGCAACACTGCCCAAACTGGGTGCACTAACACTGTGACCACCAGATGTGGAAATCCTGCCACAGGCTTGCCTGAGGACATCTTTGAAATGACAGTGTGTCTGTAAAGTGATCATGTGAGTGGAAAGTTCTGTTTTTGCTTTTCATAGTAATAACTGAGGGTTACAGTTAGGGGGCCTCTGGGGTACTTTTGGCTCAGCCAAACACTGGGTAGATGAATTTAATGTTGTCAGTTACCACCTTTTCAATTGCAGAGGTAAAATTTTCACCTTAGTGGTCAAGCGTGTTATGTTTAGCTTTTTTGCAACTCCTTATATATGGCAACACTCTGGCTCAGTCTCTCTGCCACACACCCAAAGGCCGGAATTCTTTACCCTCTGTATCCCTGAATTTACTTTAAAATAATCTGTATACACCTGCTGTTTCTTTTTTCTAAACTACACTGTAATGTGGTAGAAAAATGAGTTAAAAATATGAGTAGAATATGAGTAGAAAGATGAGTTAAAAATATACAAAGCAGATTATTCACCAAGGCCACTTTTCCCCAGTGGGGGGGGGGGGCAGGAGGGATTTGCCATGAACCTCAGCTGAGCAGCTTTCAAAGTCCAATGAGCTCACTTTATTAAAGCTTGCTGTGTTCCCCTCTCCTGTTTTACAGCTGATTAGATTAATTGAATATGATTAATAAATTATGGTATGACAAACTCAAAATTATCTGTGTTAATTAGGGACAGGGATAGCATGGAAAAATGAAATCTTCAGATGTTGTCTTTCCTCTTGGCTTTGTTTCTGCAGATGCCACAAAGACACATCACGCGAAAGCAAGCTCACATTTCCTTATCCCTTTCTTTGTCTTTCCATACATTCTTTTGCAGGTGACAGCAAATAAACTGCACCTGAAAAAATTAGGAAAAGAGGGACAGATTTGTCCACTCTCCTTGGTAGGTAATGGTTGCAGTCTTTAGTTAAGACTCTTTCAGATCGAGTATGTGAATTAGTTATTTGGTGTGCTTTTTTATACTTTTTCCCCCAGAGAAATGGCATTATACTCATTTTACTTCTTTAATCTAGAATTTGAAGTATAGTGAGCACTGTTTCAACTCTAGCATGGTAACCTCCTGCTTATGACCTGTTAAAAAACATATTTTATGTTTGCAGCTTTGAAAAACTTGTCTGAGAAAGAGGTGCTAACATTCTGTGATCCTTAATGCATTCCTCCAGGATTGGGATGGAGCAGTCTGTTTTGAAAGAAGTGTGTAAAGGGAAACATAAAGTGAATAATTCTTTTATTCAAAATTGAGGGCTAGAGAGTGAAACTGTGCAGTTAGTTTTCTTGCTCTGATGCCTGGGTCTTCTTCTTTAGTTATTGGGGATGGGGGTGGAGAGCCTTGAATGGGGTGTTCCACTTTGAAGTCGGTTTAATAAAAACAAGTTGATAAAACATAGTTTGAAATGTTTTTTGTCAGTTTTAGAAAAATTACTTTATGTGGTACTGGATGATTCTCTGAGCCATTCAGATATCAGAACAGCTTTTTAGAAATGGTCTCTTGGGGCGCCTGGGTGGCTCAGTGGGTTAAGCATCTGCCTTCAGCTCAGGTCATGATCTCAGGGTCCTGGGATCGAGCCCTGCATCGGGCTCTCTGCTCGGCGGGGAGCCTGCTTCCTCCTCTCTCTCTGCCTGCCTATCTGCCTACTTGTGATCTCTCTCTCTCTCTGTCAAATAAATAAATAAAATCTTAAAAAAAAAGAAAAAGAAATGGTCTCTTGTCCATATTGTTTAGATTCTCTTTCCTCCTAACCCCAAACACTGGGGTTTAGAAATAGGAAGCATAATGATCAAAAGGGAAGTCTCAGGCAGCATGTTTTGATAGCCTACTCATTTTATGCTTTGATAGAGTTAGCATTCTTTGTATTTTTTTTTAAAGATTGTTTATTTGAGAAAGAGAGAAAGAGTGTGAGCAGGAGGGAGAGAGAATCTGAAGCAGACTGTGTGCTGAGCCCAGAGCCTGTTGCAGGGTTCAATTCCACAACTGTGAGATCATGACCTGAGCTGAAACCAAGAGTCAGACACTTAACCGACTGAGCCACCCAGGCGCCCCTCAATCTTTGTATTTAAAGGTTAAAGTGGCAATTAGCTGGGGGCAAAGGGGAACAAAAGAAAATATGATGTATTCTAGTCCTTCATTAGTCCAGACTGCATCCTGTAGATCTGAAACGTGAGTAAGAGAAGATCTGGATTTACCAACCTGGTTGGTATTGGGTGTTGGTATCATTGTATTCTCTTAAAAGTCAAGCCAAAGAAGTAATAGGTGGCAGAATGTTTATCAATCTCTAAAGTAAGTAAAATGTTAAATATGTAGAGGTGGATAGCTGTGTGTGTGTGTGTGTGTGTGTGTGTGTGTGTGTGTGTGTATAAAAATAGCATAGTGGGGGCACCTGGGTGGCTCAGTGGGTTAAAGCCGCTGCCTTCAGCTCAGGTCATGATCCCAGGGTCCTGGGATGGAGGCCCACATCGGGCTCTCTGCTCAGCAGGGAGCCTGCTTCCTCCTCTCTCCTCTCTCTCTGCCTGCCTCTCTGCCTACTTGTAATCTCTCTCTCTGTGTCAAATGAATAAATAAAAATCTTAAAAAAAAAAAATAGCATAGTGGGCCCATGGAAGTGTTTGCTTCCTATGCGTGTAAGGTTATAGTCCTGTTAACTTTAAACTTTTGTATTGCAAAGGGGTGTGTTTACAAACCAGGATTATATAATCATTTGTAGAAGTTTTTCATTTTTGATTGGGAAAAACTGTATTCTGTTCATGCCATTTTTATTGATCTTTGTGTCATCCTTTTGCATATACTCCATCTGTTTGTTTTAACCTTACTCATTAGCAATAGCTTATTATAATTACCCATCTGTCACCCTGGCTACGGTGAGCTGTAAATGCTGCTTAATTTTACTATACTTTTGTGGCATTGATGTTGGTTTTGATCAAGAAAAGGCTTTTTTTGCTAACTAGACTCAGAGCACTGTAAGTTTGCAGTCATGTTTGTTTATTTTATAATCTCTGATCACTTTCCTTTTATCTAGAGAACAATCGGTGGGAGAAGAAGGTGGGAAGGGATGAGGTAGGTGTTGCAGGAAAGAGATTTTGATGATTCTTCTCTTCAGCCTGCCGTAATTTTGTATAGATGCTACCCCTTGCTTCTCCATTAAAAAAAAAAAGTTGGTCTGTATTAACTTGTTGTGTAAAATTACTAACTGCGTTTTGACCAGTATAAGCTGAAATCTTTCTTAAATAAGTGATTTGGAAATTTTCCTGAAAGATTATAAAATTATAGCTAAAGTTTATTTCAGCCCTAGTTGCTAACTGATATATTACATCAATAAAATCTTTTTGTTTTTCCTCTTTTAAGAACTCATTCTCAAAGGGAAAAAATACACCATTTGTTTTTAGTTAGTTGCGCCACGTAATGTTGTTACTTAGTTATATTATTTTATATGTATTGTTTTCTTTTTAGCTTTCATTGGCCTCCAAATGAATGGAAAATATGATACATGGTCAATACTTGGAAAGATCTAAGGATCAGTTTTACTGCATTTTTGGTGCAACATCATTGGAATGTAGTCGTAATTTTTTCCAGTGATAATTCCAGTGATTTGGCAGTATGGTTTTCCCACAGCAACAGTGTGTCAAATCAGGGATTTGCTTTTCTGTTTTCATTTTCTGAATAACCACAGTATTCCCTCACCTTTAAATGAAACAGACCTGACCCTGAGTTGTTAGAGACAAACAAGGAAATTCCAGGTTTAGGAAAGTGGTAGTGACTCATACTGGCGGGGGTTGCCTGCTACAGAGGTACACTTTCTCAGAAACAGTGGCTGGAGCAGAGGAGATGCAGCTGCTTTCATTTGGGAGCAGTTTGGTTCTTGAGATGGTCATGAATTAATAATGGAGAAAGGAATGGAAATCTCTGAGGCATTCTGAACTTTTACTCTTCAAGAAAGCTTAATTCATGTATTAGGTTCTTTATGAAAAGAGATTTTTTGAATGTAAAACATCTGTTCATTGAAAACCTCTAAAATCCACATTTTAACAACTTCAGGCACACTGCTACTTCCAGATTGAGTAACACTTAAAACACATTTCCTTTTGAAAATGCAAGATTTGCAAAAGGGACTTGTCGTGCATTCATTTGGCCATTCTCAAATGGTGAACTGAATGCTGGATAATCTCTGCTGTCCCCTTAATCAGATTTAAAATTAAAATCCTTCCTAGGTGTTCTCACATACTTTATCTGAATTGTAGCTGAGTTAGTGCACCTTATTTGCTATTTGCGGGTGGTTGTTTCTCTTCACGTTTTTGTAGTTCTAGCATTGAAAACTTTTTGTTTGTCATTCAACACATAGCTTATTTTAGCGGTTATCATTTGTTACATAATGAGGTTTTTTTGTTGTTGGGTTTTTTTTTTTTTTGCCCTTTTATTTCCCAAAGACATTTTAAGGGTTAATTAGATCTTTACAATTTAATCTATAAAGCCCTTTGAGACACTCAAGTATAGACCTTACTTAAAAGTGTTCTTATCTGCACTGTTTTTGTATCTGGCACACATACATTTATGGCTCAAAGAAGTAAATTCTTCCTAATTTCTAGAATTAGTTTATGAGTTTATCTTTTGTTGGTATGATTAGATTGTATGGGTATGGCTGTCTTATGCCAAAAATGCCAAGAGTTTAATTTAATTCAGTAACAAGTAGAAACTTTTATTTATTTATTTATTTATTAGGTTTTATTTATTTATTTATTTGTCAGAGGGAGAGAGAGAGCATAAGGAAAGGGAGCAGCAGGCAGAGGGAGAAGCAGGCTGCCCGCTGAGCAAGGAGCCCGATGCGGGACTTGGTCCCTGGACCCTGGGATCATGTAACCTGAGCCAAAGGCAGACGTTTAACCGACTGAGTCACTCAGGCGTCCTGACATGTAGAAACTTTTAAAACAACGTAAAGATGTGTAGCTTTTTCAGCAGGAAGGAGTAATACGTGTCACTATTGGTTTACACTATAAATGAGGTTTAAGTTACTGCTTCCTATTCACAGAATAGAGGAACCAAAGAAATCTGAAAACTTGTCTTCTTTTCGGGATAGTAGGTGTCTTTTTAAAAGGCAGATTGTATTTGCAGACCACTGTGGTCATTTCAGACTGTTGTTAATGACTTCTAAGCTTACTTTTAATGTTTTTTCTGCTAAACCTCAGACTTTAAGATTTTCAAAAAGGAAACCAGATTGTCAATTTGAATATAAACAAAATAAAAAAATTAAATGGTTCTGAATATAGGCAGCAAAATTGGTACTTGGTGAACATGTTTTTATGAACTTAGAGAATGTGCATTTACAAAAGAACAATGCCTTGAACTCCTCTCTTTCAATCTAAGTAACATTCTCTTCTTTTTCTTCTTCTTCTTCTTCTTCTGTTTTTTTTTTTTTTTGGAGGAGGGGGAGGGCCAGTGGGAGAGGGAGAGAGAGAATCTTAAGCAGGTTCACTCCCAGCACAGAGCCCAAAGCAGTCAATCTCAGGACCCCGAGATCATGACCTGAGCTGAAATGAAGAGTCAGATGCTTAACTGACTGAGCCACCCTGGGGCCCCGATCTAAGTAACATTCTTAACTTTATTCCTCTACACATTTTCTTCAAGTCCTTTATTTTGGAAAAAACAATGTTTTAAGGCTTCAATCTGTGACTCTTACTTTTTCCCATTTCAGTACTCTGTTTTTCTAATTAGAGATTTTAGCTAATTGTCCTAAAATCAGCTACTCTAAAATCCCATTAATCTCCATGTTTAAAAGTCCACACAAAAAAAATCCTAAGCAAAATGAAGTTGTCAAAGTTGCAAAATAGCAGTATCCATCTACACTGCATCTTCATCATTAATAATAAAAATCTCAAGTAAGGAAGTGAAGGTAGCATTTCTTTAAAGTGGATTGCAATATTTGGGATTCTTTTTTCTATTTCTGGAATATCTCTGAAATGTAAATAGACCAACCACATAACCCATATTCTCATAGCTTGGGATCACAGGTGTTTCTAAATGTACTTTTGAAACAAAGTACATTTCCCCCCCCCCCTTAATTGTGAAAGTGCAGTGTTGGACTTCTGCTTCTTAAAGTGGGTCAGAGGGGAGAGATACCCTGTGTTTTTTTGCTGTTGATGTATGGCACCACAAGTAAACCCAGCATTAGAATCTTGCATTGCTATCATTCATTGAAAGGCTAAATGTCCCAGAAACTTGACTTTTTTTCCCCCCACGGATCTCTTGGCTACAGCCAGAGTGACTTCTTATAAAAGCCCTTGAGTGGGAACCAGGTGTGGAACTTGTCAGTGGTAGGTCTCTGCTGTTTCTCTACTCCCCGCCCCTATTGCCCTGCGTCAGCCTACTTCCCCAGGTAACCCAAGACCATTCTAAGGTAGAGGACAGAGCTCTTGTGTGTTCTAAGCTACAGGACCCACAGGGCAAAAATGCATCCAGATCACCAGGAGGCTGAAGGTCAGGACGACTGGCTGGCTCCAGAGTTGTTGAGGCCAGGAGCTGTCATCCTTCTTCATACTCTTTCCGCACTCCAGGACAAACCCAGGGCAACCTCCCTAGGCTCTGAAAATAGACAAGGTTGTTAGTAAATAGACATCTGTTGGCTGACTAATTTGACATCAGTGTAAAATAATTTTGTCAATCTGTTCCCTCTCTGTGTTAAATTATATCTAATTTGTGGAAGGAAAGGGGGCCCAGTACTGCTCATTCCAAGCTCCTTTGCCCTACTAGGTCTGTTAACTGTGGACGTAGGTCAAGTTCAAAGTTTCCTTCCCTCTGTTCTGCCAGCCAGGCCCTCCCTTCGTGGCTGCTTCCAGCCACACTGCTGGTTTCTGAGAAATATCTGATAAGCAATGCTTTAGGCGAGTGCTCCTATCCCTCCCTTTAGGGAGTGCTCATATCCCTTCAGGGAGGCCATATCCCTCCCCAGAGCCTCCCTGCCAGGTCTCTGCTGGCTCTTGTTAATGTGGGTCACCCTGGACAATGCAGAGGCCTCAAGTACAACTTTACCTACTCCTCAGGGGTATGGGGCACAGCTCCCTACCCGCGTTCTGAGGGTGGAGGGAGGAAATCCTCTTCCTTCTCCCATTGGAATGGAAAATCAGAACTCCTTGTTCTCCTAGAGTGCCACTCCCGGCAATGACCAAATGTGTATTCCTTCATTACTCTTAGCCCAAACAGAACCTTCTTTTTCCTCCCGGTGGGGAAGGAAATGTCCCTGAGCTCCTGCTTGAAATCTGAGTGGCCAACAATCCTAGCTACCCCAAGCCCGTGACCTGCCCCCTCACTTTCTGAACTTGATCCAATCTTGTTCTCGCCCATACCTGGTCACCAAGGGCTCACAGGCCTTCTGTATATGGAACAACACGGGGTGGAGTAGTGCCTGCTATCCACTCCCCCCACCACTAGCTCCCACTAAATTTTTAAAGTTGCCTTTCATCTCTAAATTTGGTTTGATTTTTCTGCTATCATTAATATCATTTTTTGCAAGTAACTACTTATTGCTTCTTAAAAATTAGGAACAATTTCAGGCGTACAAAAGTATACCTACTATAAAACACTTCCACATTCAGATACCACCATTCAGGTTTAGAAATAATAAATGATTGAACTGAAGTCCCTCTGAACCTCTCCTTAATCACCTCTTCTACCATTTCTCTTCAGAGGAAGCAGCTATATGGATTTGGTTGGTAGTCATTCTCATGTATACTTTAATTACACATGGATGTATATATAAATGATACATTCTATAGTTCTGAGTATTTTTGAAATTTTACAGGAATGGTTTGATTCTGGGAAATTTCTGCAGTTGGCTTTTTTCACTTCATATTGTTTTTAGATTCAGTCATGTTGATACACGTGACTCTTGTTCACTGCTCCTGGATATCCCCTCTGTACCAAGGCGTTCTTCCACTGGGGGACATTCCCATTGTTGCTAGCGTTTTGCTATGGACCCTTAAAGAGCACCCCCCCACACCCCACCCCCCGGGAGACATGGATGTTCTTGCACACATGGAAGAGGCACATTTGGAGGCACGTTCTTGCACATTTGGAACGCCTGATCTTTAAATGCCAAGTTTGATTTTAGACTCTTTTTTGAGTTAGTCTTTGTGAATCTGGATAAGTTGCTGTGTCTCCCTGGGCCTCAGTTTGCTTAGGAACCCAGGGAGGACTGAACTAAAGAACCTCTAAGGTTCTTTCCAAGCCTAGAATTCTGTGATTCCTTTCCAGCTTGTTCCTCTGCCTCCTTATAGAGTATCATATGTATCAGTTACAAGCAACTGCTTAGCATGAGAATCAGTTCAGAAAAAAAAAAAAACTCCGTGTGTGTGTGTGTGTGTGTGTGTGTGTGTGTGTGTGTGTCTGTGTGTGTCTGTGTGCGTGTATTTAAATTCAAAATGAAAATGACTTTGAGTCCCTTGGGAATGTTTTCTTACAATGTAGATTTCCTATTCTATTGATTAGATAAATATTAATGACAAAACTGGCACTGTTTAAAGCCATCAAGAAGTTAATGTTGGGGCTTATTCTAGTAAACATGGAAGCAGTGTTGGAGTCTTATCTCCTGAGCCTCGATGTTGGGCTGTGTTCCCAGCTGGGCAGGCTGATGGATTGCTCACGAGTTGGGATGACTCAGGGTCGTCATTTTGAACATGAGTTATCGTATTATGTGTTGCCAAGAAATGATGCTTTCTAAAAGACTGTTGAAATACGAAGGGCTTTTTTTTACCCTGAGCGTAATGCCCTTCAGAAGCTATATTTTTGAGATTGTATAGTCTTTTTAAATTAAAAAAAAAAGTTGCTCCCTTCCTGCCAGAATGAGCTGTGGTTCTTGCTGCTGTCGATATGACTGCCCCCTCCTTCTTTGCAGTCTCTAATCATCTGAGGCTAGGACATAGGCCAGCGCTTTGGAACTGTAGTCTTAGGAACTCTCTGGCAGTGAAGATCATGGTTTAGTGCAGAGATGTCCTGGCAACTACCTGGGTTGCTAATTGTCCTTTTTTTCCTTCATATTTTCTGTTTGTGGCTGAACGCTAGATGAAGTACTAGAGTTACTGTAAAACCTGGTAACCTACACGTCAGGGTAGTAGTGATAGCTGCTGTGATTTCTCCATTTCATATAGCTATGAATATAAAATTTTACTAATTGGGCGCCTGGGTGGCTCAGTGGGTTAAAGCCTCTGCCTTCAGCTCAGGTCATGATCTCAGGGTCCTGGGATCGAGGCCCGCATCGGGCTCCCTGCTCGGCGGGAAGCCTGCTTCCTCCTCTCTCTCTGCCTGCCTCTCTGCATACTTGTGATATCTGTCAAATAAATAAATAAAATCTTTAAAAAAAATAAAAAAAATTAAAAAATTAAAAAAAAAGATTTTATTTATTTATTTGACAGAGAAAATAAAATAAAATTTTACTAATTGATAGATTGGAGTATTATTCTAACAGATACTGTGATCGATTCAACAGCTTTTCCACTCTCTCCTATTTTTAGCAGTCCTGTGGGTCAGGGAAGTGACCCAGCTCCAAGGATGGGTCTTGATCAATCTAAATTTAGGGAGGAGTTCAGCTTAATCCAGTCTTGGTGATGGTGACTGCCCGTGGCCGTGATTGATTCCAGAACTCAGCATTAGCCCCTAGAACGTGACATTCTCATGGTTATAATTCTAGAAATGAAACACAAAGGAAAGGTCGCTGGAGGCTTTGGGGAAACATTTCCTCAGTTTGAAGTGAGAGGCACAGGAAGATGATCTCTTTTCTTCTCGGCATTGCTGTTGCCGTCAGGAACCGTTATCAGTCAGGGGATGAAATTGACACTCCCAAGAGGGCAGAGCCAAAGGAGGTACAGAGAAGTGAGCCGGAACTACTGGATTGAGCCATCCCTGAACCTCAACTCATCACTGGGCTTATTATATGAGTCAACAAATTACCTTAAGCTAGTTTGATTTGAGGTTTCTATTATTTGCAGCAGGGAACATCCTAATTTATGTAATTACGTTACTGTATTATGACTGGTTATTTTAATTCTGGAATAGTCTCAGGAAGTTATCTTTAAATGTTAAAGTGAATGTTAATCCACCATATAGTCCGCTGCTGTTATTGTCAAACTAATTGTAAGGATCTTGATTTTCATATTGTAATAGATTTCTTAGCATCCTTACTATCGTTACTACAATATACTAAGAAAACTTTGAACTTCCAAGGTGTTCTTAGTTCTTCCCACATTTAGTAGAATGTGACCTTTACTTACTTATTACTTACATAAGAGTATTTAACTTTTTATTATCTACTGTATCCATGTTTATGCAATCGAACTAGCAAAGAGAGGATGGACCCTTTGGTTGATTTGAGAGCAATTCAGAGCAATATGTTAACAAAACAAAATAACACAGGATTAAGCCAGGACTTGCCATGTCAGAGATGGACATGGCCAAGGAGAGAGCTGAGGGAGGAAGGGGGGGGAGGACCCGTGAGAGGAGTGGCATCCTCAGGGAAGGCTGCCGCATGAGGTGGTCAGGCATGTGCAGAGGGGAGGAGGTGGGGGCCGTTGGAGGGAGGCTCTGAGGGTGACAGGGAGAGCAGTGCCTCCGAAAGGCTGTATTGCCAGGCAGAGGAAGTTGGATCCACAGCTTCTTAAATAGTGAGGTGCCATTACCACAGAGGTGGTTAACAGTTACCCTTGCAGTGGGACGGAGGGGAATTAGACCAGGGAGAGAGGCTGGCACCAAGTCCTGGGAAGCTGTTACCACAATTCACGTATCAGGTGAAAAGAGCTGTAGGATAATAGCATCTGAATATGTAATATCTTCCACTGCTATGGAATTTCAGAGTTCCCAAAGTACATTCAAACATGTTACCTAATTTATCTAATTAAGTCCCCTCACCCTTTCTTTATGGAAGAAGATACAGAGGGTCAGAGCAGTTAAGAAACTCCCAAAAGGTGTCACTGACAGAACCCAACCTACAGTCTAGGTCTTTGGACTTTCAGGTCTAGTGCTTTTCAATAATAATATAAATGACATTTTCCATTATTAGTGAAATTCTGCTTGTGCTAATTTGACTCTGCTCTGTGCATTTGACTGTCAGCTGGCTCTTGACAGCAGTGTAAACAAAAGCTAAATACCGCTGCTCCTAACTCTTCTAAACACTGAGCACCTCTGAATAGTGAAAAGATGGTGCAGTGTCACAGATAATGGTAGAACCTCCTCAAATTACAGAAAGGTGATCCTTCTAACAAATTCAAAAAACAAAAGGCTGGGTCCAGAGAAAGTTTCCTAAATGTTTTAAATGAATGGAGAGTGCCTGGGACTTTAGGGACCCTCCAAGTGGCAGCTTTTTTGGGTGCTCTCAATATTTATATGCAGAAACATTGTAGTAACATAGCTGTTGAAAACTTTTCTCCCCCCAGCATAACTGCATTTAATGTTTAAGTCAATTTAGCAGATACAGAATTGATACGTTTCTTGAAATTTCATGGAAACCGCTCTTAAGGGATTCTGAACAGAGTGCAAAAGAATAGAAAAGTCTAAAAGCTGAGTGGCCAGATGATAAAGATTTAGCAAGTTGCATCCGGGTTGTATTCATTAACTTGTCCCTTCAGAGAATAGCAGCTTATTCCTGATCAGTGTGGAGCATTCTGATATTTGTCAAGGACTTTGTGGTTCTTTGTAATTGAAATTGCTAAATGAGTTTTGAACTACCATAGTGCGGGCAAGTGGGGGATAGGTGAGGGAGGCTGGACTTTTAACTGCCAGGGCCCCCAAACAACTTTCACATGGTACCTGTCTGGCCCACTTGAGTGCTACTTACAGGCTAGAATCAAATGGAGAGCTTTTAAAATTACCAATGCACAGATCCTACCCCCCCTTTTTTTCCTTTTTAAAGATTTTTTATTTGAGATAGAGTAAGCACATAAGGTGGGGGGTGGGGGGAGAAGCAGGCTCTCTGTTGAGCGGGGAGCCCGATGTGGGGCTCAGTCCCAGGACCCTGAGATCATGACCTGAGCTGAAGGCAGACGTTTAACTTACTGAGTCACCCAGGCATCCCAGGTCCTCCCTTGACCTGCTAAGTCAGAATCTCAGAATATGGGCAAGGGAGCAGACCTAGTCATAAATAGTTTTTTAAAGTTCTCAAGGTAATCCTAAAGTTCAGCTAAAAACCATTTAGCTATTTCAGCTCCAGCCTGTAAGCAGCAAGAAACATTTATTAAAATGTGCATATGATACTTGGTAGCTGTATAAAATAAATATGTAGGTTTTTCCATCCCTGAGCTAAATAGGCAGGTTTGGGGGCTTGGGGTTTTGTTTTTCTCCTTAGCCAGTTGCACGTCCTAAGGAACACATGGCAGGAGATGGAGGAAGACATTCTAAAGGGGTCCCAGGGCGTTTTTTAGGGAAGGATGGGGCAGGAAGGGTCAGAATCATTGTTTGTATGTATCTCAGGAAGCCGAAAATATGGCATGTTCTCAGTCTGTCTAAATTATGTAACTTTGAGGGATGTGATCCATTTGTATCAAGATAATGAGGCATATAATACATTGCATTTAACATGTGTGGGAATTCTTTGCAGAGTAATTAGCATTCCTTTCTTCAGCCTGTATTCAGAGGAAACATACCATTCACACCCTCTCTGTGTTCACATTTTCCAGTGCGTTGGAGAGCTTTTTTTTTTTTTTTCAATAGAAATCTTTGTCCTTTTCCTAATAAGACTTGGATTATATCTGGAGAAATTTAGCTTTTTTTTTTTCTTTTTCTGGCAGGAATTGATTTTAAAATCAGGACGATAGAACTAGATGGAAAGAAAATTAAGCTTCAGATATGGTAAGTAAAAAAAAAAAAAAAAAAATATATATATATATATATATATATATATATATATATATACACACACACACAGTTTCTGCCTTAATCGGGAATGGAAAGTGGGAATTAAAATGTGAATTATGGTAAGTTAGAGGTAACTTGTGATAGCTAAAACATCTTTTCTTTACCAGAACCAAGGGGAAGTGGGTAAGTATTCAAAGGTATCTCCACCAAGAACGGGAAAGTAAGGAATGATCTTATAGGTGGAAGAGATCTGAGAACTCATTCTTCCCAGACACTAATTTTGTAGGGAAGGAAAGAAATGCTAAAGAGTGTATACACTTTTTCACTGTAGTAGTTGTAGCTTTGTAATCACATAAGGCAAAAGTAGTCACGTGGTAGGAACCCTGAGCAGGTACTTCTATGGAAGTACAGATCTAGATTCTAGGTTCTGCCTCTCAACTGAGGGCTTGGGCCAGTTGCTTCCCTTCTTAGGGCCTGTTTTTCCTCATTGGTATATTGGTTGGTGAGCCTGAAGACATCTGAGTTCCCCTCCAGATGTAACACTTTATCATTTGCTTTCATGTTTCTTCCCTTTAAATAAAAAAAAAAAAAAATGAGGACCAGTGAACCCATCTAAATGTGTGATGATGACAGCAGTAGGCAAAGCTTAGAAATTCAGAGCAGCCTAGATTAAGAAGCAAGCAGGGGAAAATAGTAAAATGATTTATATCAGTTTTTCCTTAGGCTGTTCTTCTTTGAATCTCAAAACCAGAGTAGAACTAGAGCATCATGTTGAAATCCACTGGTCCTTCTTTAAAGAGGAAGAACTTAGGACTTGGAGTGGTTAAGTCCATCTGAGGGCATCTGTCTGGATCATTGATAAAGCTGAGACAACTCCCCAAATTTGGAGCATCATGTCAGCTTTACATATCAGCCTAGGAGAGCGGTTCCTGGTATATTCATTGGAAAACATGGTGAAGGTTACCGCAGCTTACCCTTTTCAACTCTTGATATTTAGTACGAGGCCAAATATTTTAAAGATCTAAAGAAAAAATTTAAGGGAGAAACAAAGAGAATTTCTGACCCTGTGCTGAACAGTACCGACCACAGCAATAAGAATTGTTACTAGGAGCCTGTGGGCAGTCAGCTAGTAGTCAGCTAATTTAGAATTTAATATAACATCATAGCACTATTTGTCAATACTCTCGGCAGCAAAATAAGACTCCATTCAGTCTTCACGACCTATATTTAGTATGGCAGGGTTTCTCCTCTATCCTCACTGCAGAGCTGGTTCTAAATCAAGTAGTGTGTTAGACCACAATATGGTCAGTTGGCTCCAAGGTACTTGGCTTCTGTTTTCTGCATAATGTGTTTGCCATGTACCAAACAAATGCTCTGGGTATCTAATCCTGGTCAGTGAGAGAATGGCAGAAGAAGACGACTGTGGTGGGAAGCCTGGCCTTGCCCTAAATCTCTGAGACTGAGAGTGCTTGAGGGTCATTCAAGGGGCCGAGCCATTTAATGGTTCAGTGGTAGACCATAGATAGCCCAGCTGAGCCTACTGCCTCTTCTGCAGAATGAGGATGAGGGTCCTACCATTACACTGGGCTGTGGTGGGCATCACGTGTGCACAGACAACCATATTTTATAAGGAATAAATAAATATTAAGGTACTTATTAATGTTTTTATTTTGTTTTTTCCCTTGGACCTCCATCTCTTGTTTGGGTTGGTGCTTTAGACTTCTCGTGTATTTCCACAAATGCCTCTCTCACCCCTGTGATTAAGTTGTATAATTTCATTTGCCTTAGTAACACAAGGAGAGAATTAGTTCTGGTGGTGTGTGGCAAATTTAGAAATACTGATTTTCCCAGATATCAAGGAAATTTGACTCCCTTTATAGGGATCACTTCAATCAACATATGAGAAATTTTGAATTTTTCAGAATGAATTTTTTTTTTTTTTTTTTTTTTAAAGATTTTATTTATTTATTTGACACAGAGAGAGAGATCACAAGTAGGCAGAGAGGCAGGCAGAGAGAGAGGAGGAAGCAGGCTCTCCGCCGAGCAGAGAGCCCGATGCGGGCCCCGATCCCAGGACCCTGAGATCATGACCTGAGCCGAAGGCAGAGGCCCCAACCCACTGAGCCACCCAGGCGCCCCAGAATGAATTTTAAGAGAATGCCATCAGCCAGAAAGCAAGAATACAGGAACGTGTATATAATCTTGAGGTGGTGTTCATATTTTAAAGTCTTCAGAAACATTGTCAACCATTCTGTGTGAAACTCCAGGCTCCCATTCAATCCCAGGCTCTATAGCTGACAAAGTTCTTGAGGAGATCCATTTTAGTGTGCTCTGCTGAGCAGAATTCACACAGTAGTAAGTCCAGCCCAATTGCTTGCTTTGTACAGAAATCAGACTTTCAGTCAAGAGAGCAAAATGCCTTAATCATTGGGCATTTATAAAAAGGATTATAACTACTTGCAGGGGTCCAAGAATTTAGAACTATTCCCTAGTCTCTCCCACGTGTGTTTGACTAATAGAACATGCCAGTTCCTAGCAGAGCCACGTATTTTCTCGTTGCTGCTTTTATCATCAAGGTCCAAGTTTCCCACCAAAGTCATTGTGAGCTCCTGACAGGCCCCTGTGGCCACCTCCGCCTCCAGCTCACAGACACATAGCATGCCCCCTGTGTGGCTTATTCCCCTTGCCTTTGAAACCACTGCCTTTGTGAGCCGCCCAGAATTCTCTCCACAGCTTAAGGCCTCTCCTCAGCGATGTTGGTGATAACTTCTAAAACCACTCTCTCCTTTGTTTCAAATTGTAGGGACACAGCAGGTCAAGAAAGATTTCGAACCATCACAACGGCATACTATAGAGGAGCCATGGTGAGTGTGTTTTAGGGTTTTTGTAACTCTTCAGGTGAAAGAAAACATGAATATTCATTTGTGAAGTTTACAGGATCCAAGCTAGAGTCTAGCACAATGGGGGAGATAGATTCTGGGATGTGAAAACAAGACATTTAAAGGGTTTTTCTATGTTCTCTGTTCAGTAACTGCATGCTTTGACATTGGTCTTCATAATATTCATCAGGTAATTAGCTTATAGATGTTTTGAAACTCCTGTACACATTCTGAGTGATTATATATCTTAGTGAAAGCTAGGAGACCAGTTAAAGACAATGACAGTAATTCAGGTAAAGGCTAATAGATGAGAATATGAATAAGGCCGTGCATGGGAGTTGGGAGGTCAGACTCGGGAGATAGTGTGGTTGTCGGGCCTACAACAGGGTTTAGTGACTCCCTGGCTGTGAGGAGGTAAGTCCCATGGGCAGGGTTGTATTGCCCTTTATCAAAACAACGGTATAAGGAAGAAGACAAGATTTGGTGGGGACAAAGACAACCTTGTGTTTTACTTGGTTGAGTTTTTGGTGACCACACGGGACATTTAGGAGCTGATATCCGGTCATTGGTCTCCAAAGCACATCTGACCCTATGTATCACTATGGCTTCGTCTTGTGCCCTTCTCCCATTGGATCTGTGCACTCTTATCAAGCTGACTCAGTCCAGTGGGTTTTGGGCCGTTCTTGTCAAGCAGGATACTTGACAACATTTCTGCTGTGTGCCAGGCACTGTGGGCTTTCCGTCTTCGCCCCAGCCTCACCCCCAAGGCCCAGTTCAAGTCTACTCAGACCTCAGGTCTTGGCTTTAAGGTCATTTTCTCAGGGAAGCCTTCCCTGACCACCCCATCCTCTCAGCCAGATTAGATCCACATTTGTACTCAGAATTCCCCATACTTCTTCATAGCAACTGTCAAAGTTATAACTAATTGTGTAATTACTGGTTTATTGTTTTCTTTGCTAGCTGTCCATGAGAGGAAGTGACCTCATCTATCTTGTCCACTACTGGTAGCACAAAGCATAATATCAGGCACATAGTGGGGGCTCACTAAATATTTGTTGAATGGACGGACGGATGGGTAGATCTAGCACTTAATACGGGAGTGTGGTCTGGTGATACAGGTTTTGGAATAGTTAGCATGTAAGTGTCAGTTGATACATTTAGGAGATAAACTGTTTAGAAATACCGGAGATGAGGATCTTTAAAAATACGATGACAATGCCTTTCATTAAACTGGTATAACAAATGTGTTATGTTTTAAGTGTCTGCGATTTGTGTAGACAGATAGTGATATTTTGATCAGCCCATATATGAAGAAATTATTTCATTTTTTATTTTTTAAGTATAAAAGAAATAATTTTAAAGCAGTATAGTTACAATCTTTTTTTTTTTAAGATTTTATTTATTTATTTGACAGAGAGAGAGCACAAGTAGGCAGAGAGGCAGGCAAAGAGAGAGGAGGAAGCAGGCTCCCTGCTGAGCAGAGAGCCCGATGTGGGGCTCGATCCCAGGACCCTGAGAGCATGACCTGAGCCGAAGGCAGAGGCTTTAACCCACTGAGCCACCCAGGCGCCCCTAGTTATGATCTTAGTATAGGAGTAAGAAGCAAGACATTTCTACTTGCAATAATAAGGTACACAACGGAAATGATTACCTCTTTCTCTCATTGCTATCTCAGTTTTAACTGAAATGCTCCTTTAGCTCCATTTGGTGCTGATTCTTATCGTGTGCAGTCAGGTAGAAAGGGTGTATCACCTTTACCAAAATCACTAATTCATTAAAGGTTAACAGTAAAAAAAAAAAAATGTTTACAGACTATTTACACGGTGAGACAGTGAAAGAATTTATTTATTTTTCCTTCTTTGTACTTTAAAATTTTTATTATAAATCCCTTTTAATTAGAAACATAAAATCAAGGCCAAACAAAAGGTTTCTGGAGGGTAGGAGTACACTGACATTGTATTTTATAACTTTAAATATATGATATACTAAATAAAGATTTTTCTTACAGGGAATTATGCTGGTCTATGACATCACAAATGAAAAGTCCTTCGACAATATTAAAAATTGGATAAGAAACATTGAAGAGGTATGTATGGAAAGAGAATGGTGATGCTAGAGAGGGGTCCTGCTAGGTGCTTGCAGAGGGCTCCTATCTCTGGAAGAGGCAGCTGAGCTGCTGAGAAGTAGGCCGGGGCAGCTCAGGCCCCCTCGCTCTGAGGAGCACAGCCACAGTGATCTCTGGTGCTGCCAGTCCCACCGCTCTGTCTGACGGAGAGCTACACACAGAATTTAAAATTCTCACCGAATTTTAAACTTGGGCCGGATCTTGAAAATAATTTAATCCAAGTCCCTGTTTTACCTATGAGAAAACTGAGGCCAGAAAGAAGAGACTTGGTTGTGCTCCTCTAGCTTTAACGTCTGACTCCCAGCTTCTCGCTGTGTGACTGGCAAAGACATCTCTCTATTCCAGCAACTTATCATTTTTCCCTTTTAACATTTTCTCCATCATAGATATTTGAAATTTGGTTTAATTCCAGATTGACTGGTATTAAGATTTTTTTTAAATGTCTTTGACATTTCAGAAAGAAATCTGGCTTTAAAATCATTTTGTAGGGCGCCTGGGTGGCTCAGTAGGTTAAAGCCTCTGCTTTCGGCTCAGGTCATGATCTCAGGGTCCTGGGATCGAGGCCCGCATCGGGCTCTCTGCTCAGCGGGGAGCCTGCTTCCCCCTCTCTCTGTCTGCCTCTCTGCCTCCTTGTGATCTCTCTCCCTCTGTGAAATAAATAAATAAAATCTTTAAAAATAAAAAAAAAATAAAAAATAAAAAAAATAAAAATAAAATCATTTTGTAGGGTGCCTGGGTGGCTCAGTGGGTTAAAGCCTCTGCTTTCGGCTCAGGTCATGATCTCAGGGTCCTGGGATCGAGGCCCACATCAGGCTCCCTGCTCAGCGGGGAGCCTGCTTCCCCCTCTCTCTCTCTGCCTGCCTCTCTGCCTCCTTGTGATCTCTCTCCCTCTGTGAAATAAATAAAAAAAAATAAAATCTTTAAAAAAATAAAATAAAATAAAATAAAATAAAATCATTTTGTACACATTTATATTAACTTATGAGATTTCGTATTTTAAGTAGTTCAGAATCCAGAATACCTTCCTGATTGGCTTACTGTTTTTTTCCTTCTTTGACCCAAACTAATATTTGGAAGTTTTGTTGTTGGATAACCGGAAGTTTTACTTCTGTTTGTTCATGTACCAAAAAAGGCATGAGAATGACTATAAGCCTTTGGGGAAACAGTTCACATAGGCTCTTATGCTGTACCTTTTCCCTCCTCCCATCTTTTAAATTTTTTTCTGCATCAGGCCTTATATGGAGCAAAAGATTATTTGTCTTATTATTACAATTGTGGATATGTTTCTTGACAGGTTAGGATTTGTCTGTTGAATAACTGTGTTTTGCTCAGGCTGTTTTTATAACGTACTATTTTCTCCCCACAGCATGCCTCTTCAGATGTTGAAAGAATGATCCTGGGTAACAAATGTGATATGAATGACAAAAGACAAGTGTCAAAAGAAAGAGGAGAGAAGGTAAATTTGAACTGAATGTGTAAAGATTGGAATCTATTCACACAAAGCATTTATTTTCTTAGTATTACTTAATTATTGGTTTCAGTTTGAAAAATATCTGTATTTTAATCCTTAAAAAAAAACAACAAAGAGATGTAATCCATACTTGAATGGTATGAATTAGTATTCGAGATCCAGCTCCATATACTGTGTAGTCATGACTCATTCCTGAAGAATTTGCTGTTTTCTGGGAGATACAAATTGGTCCTTTTTCAGATTCCTGCAGCTTAGAGTTCAGGCTATTTCTTCCACATCTGTGTGAAAATGCCCAGTTTTAAAGGTCAAATAAATCATTCTCTTCAATTAAAAGCAATCGGATAGGTGAAGCTTAACCAGTAATCATATTCCAATTCATTATTTTTTTCCTAAGACTATTTTACACCATATTAGATTTAGGTCATTATGGCTAAACTGCTTGTAATTCATCAAGCTGTGGGTGTCATTTATAGGTGTTTCTCTATTTTGTATCCTGCAAAAAAAAGCAAGAGTTTACTATATGTACATACTTACTTCTATAACATTTTCTAAATTAACTTAGAGGCTTCAGTTTTTAAGTCTTGGAATTGTGCTTTAGCCTTTTTTTAGTGATGCATGTAAAATGTATTTTGTTTTTAAATCTGACTGCAAGCTTTTTTCCCCTAAGAACATTCATTTAATCTTGTTATTTTAAATAAACTGGGAGCTTTTTGGAGTAGATGGAAATAGAAACCAAATAAAAACATAAGCAGTGAGTTCCTGGTATTTTAAAGTTTCGTTCTTTTATGTACCCATTTATTAAAAAATAATGAAAAGTCAGTATAGTAACTGTTAGAGAGTTCTACTTTGGGAGCAGGTGAAAGGGGTCAGTGAATCCCAAAGTAACGGTAGGAGCAAGTATCTGTCTCACGCTTTTTCTTGTAAGCATATTAGAGAACTAAAGTATAATAGAAATAAAGAATAATTTAAGTCATGTTTTGAGTGGAAGCGCTGCCATTTTACTTATGATGATTAGTTAGATGTCTACATTTCAAACACATAGAAGAAAGCAAAGAAATTTGAGAACCGCAAGAGTTTTCAACTAGATCCTCTACCTTTGGGATTTTGAACAACCTAGAAAAAGGAAATGCTTTGTATGTTGAAGCAACTTGAACACAATTTAAATGTTTCTGTTTGCCTTTCAGTTAGCAATTGACTATGGGATTAAATTCTTGGAGACAAGTGCAAAATCCAGTACAAACGTAGAAGAGGTAAGAAAGAAATGTTCAGTGACCTATTATGGGGTAACATTAGAGCTTAGATGCCCGTGTTCAAGCAACTCTCCAAGACTTGTCATTTTCTTTTTTTTTTTTTTTTAAAAAGATTTTATTTATTCATTTGACACAGAGAGATTACAAGTAAGCAGAGAGGCAGGCAGAGAGAGAGGAGAGAGGAGGAAGCAGGCTCCCTGCTGAGCAGAGAGCCTGATATGGGCCTCGATCCCAGGACCCTGGGATCATGACCTGAGCCGAAGGCAGCGGCTTTAACCCACTGAGCCACCCAGGCGCCCAAGACTTGTCATTTTCTTAGTGAATGCCTTCTGTGAGCTCCATCTCCATTTTGTGAATTTTTGTGCTTCTGACTTATATGGGGACCCAGGTTGTTGAATTTCTAGCAAGCAGCCCCCACATGGGCTTATGAGATTGCTCAGTTAAGATTCACTGAGCCGAAGGTAGAAATTCCGTTCAAGTTCAGCTTTGCCCTTTGTTTGGAAAGCCGGAAATCCTGCGCTTGCCGACCAAGCACAGTGTTTTCTGCTCATTTATCGTGGTTCATGTCATCCTATAGTAGCCTGTAGCAGGAGAATCGTAATTACTTTCATGTCTGTACTCTCTCAAGAGAGAATTAAACTGATTATTGAACAGATTCCCTTAGATTAAGCATGATACATTGTAAAACAGCAGCATTTAGTAGAAATAAATGTATTTATCAGAGAGTAGTTTTAATAAATTTTCAGTAAGTGAATTGTTAAAGACAACCAAATCATCTAAAGTCTTCTTAGATTTTCTTTACCAAGGACAGAGTTGGTGATAATATTTTCTTTTTTAAAAACATTTTTTAGGGATGCCTGGGTGGCTCCGTTGGTTGAGGGTCTGTCTTCAGCTAAGGTCATGATCCCAGGGTCCCGGGATCGAGTCCCACACTGGGCTCCTTGCTCAGTAGGGAGCCTGCTTCTCCCTCTGCCTCTCTCTCTCTCTCTGACAAATAAGTTAATTAATAATAACATTTTTAAAACTTGTTGTAAAAATGATACATGTGTGTTAATACATATAAGTGAATAAACGGTAATATTGATGGTTTTGTAGACATTTAATTTCTTAGACTACCACCATTCACCATAACCATTATGGCTAAAAATTGAGATTTAAATGACTTTATTGGCTAGGGGACACCGATCAGAAGTTTTTCTTTGTGTTTTCAATAACTAACTAATTGTTTCAGGTTAGCTAATGGATGTTAGGAAACAGGAAGCTTCTGTTCATTTATTTACACAAGCATAGAGGAGCAGAAAAATGCTTCCTTCTGCTGCCACAAAAGGATTTCCTTCCATCAGTAAGAGGAGAACCTCTTAAGTAGAAACAGGAGAAAATTTGTGCACTGAGATGGCCCAGATAGGGTTGCTCCCACAAAGTGAACTCCATACCCTAGCTTTAATGGAGCAGGTTTAGGTCTCTGTTGGTGGCTGTACTCCGATGGCGTCTGTGGCTTACGGAGAGCTTTGAGTTATGGAAGTACAGAGCTGGGAGTGGCCCGAGCTGCCTATTCTGACCAGTATTTGGCAGAAATTAGCAGCTTTCCCAGAGCTTTAATTTAGTGTTATTAGCTTTTTGCAAAAACTGGGATGGACTTCCTTAGAAACTTCGACTCACAGGATCTTCGACAGCCCCAAGATCTCAACCCGATCTGAAACCAAGAGTCAGATGCTCAACTGACTGAGCCACACGGGCGCCCCATGAATGACAGTTTTATAATACTGGAAAGTGTTTATGATGATATCATTGAAAAATAAGATACAATATTCAAGGGTGTACTACGATTAAAGTTATGTTCTTTTCACAATTAAAAAGTGTCAAATAATGTCAAATAATGTTTTATAATGAAATAATGAAAAATTCTACATTTCTATTTTAAAGTATAAACATTAATAAAATTTTTGGTTTATCTTTAGGCATTTTTTACACTTGCACGAGATATAATGACAAAACTCAACAGAAAAATGGTTTGTATCACTTTTAAATTTTATTTCCATTATGCTATTTGTTAAATTTGTTTTCTTATTTATGCTGTTTATTTATTTGATTAAAAGGATAGGCCTGATCATAACATATTCACATTGACTCATTTTTTCCTGGCTCACATATTCACCTGATTGAATTTTGATTCTTATTTCTGTTTCTTCAAGTTTCTTACTTCTGAACTGTGGCTGCTTCCAATCTTTCATCTGACTCGTAGGTGGTCCTTAATGGAATTTTGACCAGAATAATTAAAATAATAATGACACAAATTAAATTTTTGCTATAAAATTATCTAGTTTAGTTTTAATGTGACAGGTATTTGTATCTATATGTAATTATGATCTTATAGTTGCTAAAGTTCACTTAAATTAGAAATGATGTCTGTGATGAATCATTAGGACCACCTTGAAAGTTTGTTTTCACCAGAATCCTGAATATAATTGTATACCTTACATTAGCAACTGTTCTTAACCTCTAGCAAGAGGATTGCCTATACCAATATCCTAACATTGTTTCCATCATTACCCTAGAAACTTTACACTCCATTGGCTATATTTTTCTGAACTGGAAATAGGAGCTTCCCATCTAATACATTATTAATATAAAAGGTGCTATCCTAAAAATGTGTCTCTCATTTTAATCCACCATTTCCAAAGATACAGATAACATCAGAGCCTGATGAGTCCCCTTTCTAATGAAACACTCTACTGAATACACATTTGTGGTGTGGCTTGACATTTGTACGTTTTAGATAATTGGGATCAAACCATGAAACTTTTATTTCCTTGGTAACTTCATCTTCCCTTTTTTAGAATGACAGCAATTCATCAGGGTCAGGTGGACCAGTGAAAATAACAGAGAACCGATCAAAGAAGACCAGTTTCTTCCGTTGTTCGCTACTTTGATGAACTCTTTCTGAGAGACTGCAGCACACCTAAAGGACCCTTTCCTGCTTCTCTGAAAGCACAGGTCAGCCAGCCTCAGAATCACATCGCCTGGCTGCTGCTGAGAGCACCACTGAACCTAGACTTCTGGACACAGAATGCCACGTGGATTCCAGCCTCATGGCCTATCAAGTTAACAGGCTCCTTTTATCAAACATGGAAGCAATGAAGTGGAGACATACGCAGGACTTAACTTGTTTTTCCTTTGGTTTGTCCCAGAAGCTGCTATCTTTTCTTTTACACTTTGCACATCAGTGTTAGCCTGTCCCTGCTTACAGCACAGTTTCAGACTCATATTTGCACACTTTTGCCTCGTTATAAGTTCTAGACAAATTTGTGCACCTGGGAATGTTTGAAAAAAAGTAAAACATTTAAAGCAGAGGTTAACATACTAAAATTAAAAGATGTTTGATCTGGGTCATGTGGCCAATTGTTACTGCATTGACAGAATTTTTTAAGGGCTCTAATTTGCGATTTCCTTAAATAAGAATCATTAAATTCTGATAAAAGTGATTAAAATGTCCATCTGTTCATCAGAGGCCACAATTCCTTTATTTCTTCAATTGTTTAGAGTTTTGCTTCATTCCTCACCTTTTTCCTGAAGAGTTTGGGTAGCTGAATAAGTCACTTTTTCAATTGATTACCTCTCTCTGATCACTAGAAGCTACATTTGGAAATCACCTTAATCTTGCATTTCCTGGAGTTTGTATTTACTATTCTTTCCTACATTTGACCTTTCATAACCACTCAGTGATCGAAAACATAATGTGTTTGAACATTGTTGTCTGTTTCTAATTGTGAACTTCTTGAGCTGAAATTTTACATAGGCAGAGAGATGTACCATTTAGACCTTATCTTAGCATCTTATTTGGTTCTATCATATCAGCATTGTCATACACACAATTATTTTTCTTAAGTTCACTCTTGAGCTTGCTGGTTTCTTTTGTAATTCCCAATCCCTACTGTGATCCCTGTCTGCAAAAGTTAACAAGTATTAGGTTTAGACTTTTGTTTGCAGAAAGCTTACCTCTAGGGAGAGAGATGAACTTGTTAATATAAGTATAACAAAGATAACTCTTGGTAATGATAAATAGAATGATTTTTTTTGTTCTGTTTTTGTTTTTATTTGGGTTTTCTTCTTCTTCTTCTTCTTTTAAACAAAGGTAATTAGACCTAGTGCAGCCTCTAGGAAAAGTCTTGCCTTTTTGTTAGAGAAAATAGGAGCAAGGTTTCCATTTTAAAACAGCTGTTATTGAATGTGTAGAACTCAGTTTCATCTGTTCGGGTTTGTTGTTATAGAACTCGGTCCAGTCATTTGGGCCAAAGCCAGCCAAAAGCTCAGCTGCCTTTCTCACCAGACACTGGTACTGGTATACCTTTTGCAGATGAAACCTTCACATAAGAAAAAAGAAAAAAAAGCTATTTAGCGTTAACTTATGTGCCAAATTCAGATCATCATGTTGTTGTTATTCTAGCCTTCGATGTCGTAATACAGAAGGGAGTAATGAATAGGTGATTAGGGAAATGAATTCTGCCAATAATTATCCTTACTGTTGGGCCTTTTTTGTTTCATGAAGGTTACCATCATGTTTGATAGTTGAGAGTGGAGAGAAAAATGGAAATGGATTGCTTGTTACCACAGAGCATCGTGCTTCAGGTCAGGACATAGCATTGGAATGCTTGGACCAGTCAGACCATTACTATTGTTTGAAAACTTATGTACAATTTGGCAGCAGCAAATATACCAGAGCTATTTTTGATGGATACACTAAACTTAATTGTTGACAAATCTCAACCTTTTTGAGTTTATTTGTTTGTATTTACCTATAGGCCTACAGGTACCTGTTTGTGTCCCAGTATAATTAGTAGTTGCTTGATTGAAAGTTGATTGTACATCTACCATTTTAAAATTAGCTCCATTTTTGGAAAGAAAAAATAATTTCTTAGAAACATCTCATATTTTCTAATTTTCCGAAAAAGATCCAAGCAGTTAAGCTTTCTGAATGGTAACGAAGTACTTTCTAAAAGGCAAGTGCTATGACACCATGTATGAATGTAATTCTCCTAGTAATTTACCTCTGACTATTTGGTGTCTTAACACTTTGGTTTATATCTCAGGGGTTGTCTGCAAACCAAAACTGACATATTCTGTGGTTAGCCTTTTTTTTTTTTAAACACAATGCTTTGCTTTTGTTTCATTCCTTCTCTCTTCTTTTGTCTTATGTGGGTTAATAATTAGTCTCCATGAACTTCCCTTTGAAAGAGCCTGTAAAAAGTTAGATGAGTCTAAAAGTGCTCTTTGAAGTAGCAGCAATTTGGGGGTAGATGCTCTGTTATATAGAAATAAATCATCCTTGCTATTTTCTTACATTTAGCTTTGCTAAATTGTATATAATTTGAGCTAAGACCATAGGAAATTCACTTTCTGCATGGTAAAATGACCCAATAAATACTCCACTTTGCTTAATAATGTACATATAGTGCATTATTTTTTCTATGTGTAGATGAATTTAGTGACAGATAATTGTCTGTTCCCTGCTGAAACTGAAAAAAATCTAGTTTTGTGTGAACATGTGTGTGGTCTTATGGATAAGGTACATGAAGACTTTTGCAGCAGTAGTCGTGGTTCGGTGGCTGCACTTTACTATCAGTGTGCTAATTCTTGACAATGATTGGACTAGACCTTTTCAACTAGAGTCTGAGGATTTCAGACACTGAAAATGTGCTGTAACTCAGTAGCATGTAAACCAGTTGATTGTAAAACGTTTCACTGGGAATTTATTTTAGCTATGTTTTACTTCGTACAGATTATGAGAAAATAATCCACCTGTGCATCAGTTAGGAGGTGCCGCAGGGTTTCTTACTATTTACATGAACATTTTGTGCAGTCTTTGTTATAAATGTTCAGAGGACTATACTCTTTACTTTGAAGGACTATTTTTTAATTATACCTCATTTAGCTAACTAGTATTCTAATACCTGGTAGAAAACTGGTGAGCCAGCCTTTAAGCCTCCAACACCATTTAGATTATATGTTTTGTTTTGGACTAAAGACATCATTGGAAAAGGTAGGAGATAGTTTACTCTAGAATAGAACATACATGTCATTTCCACTAGTGCAAACAAGGTATGATCTCCCTGTCTCCCTTAAGAAATTTAGCTGTGCAATATAGATGAACATTTGCAGAAATTTCTAAGTAAGAGATTATAATTCCATTTTGCAGATTCTGAATGCTGAGAATCTGTATTAAGACTTATAAAGTTTTTCCTGTGAACAGTAAGTGATGCATTTAAGCAGATTTTTTTTTCTAGCTCATGACTTAGCTTTCTTTATAAATTTAGTACTTAATCTTTAAAGATGAGCTTCTAAGCTTCAAAATTTAAACAGCATTTCATTATGTTGGTTTACTTATCTCGGATTTTAAGCACTCTTTTCTGCCATCAGGTTTTTTAGAATTTTTCTTCTAGCAGAAAAGATATTCCTTTTCTCTTCTTGTTATATCCAAAGAAGGGAGGGAAATGGAATGTCCAAAAAAAAAAAAAAAAAAAAAAAAAAAAAATTTTTTTTCC
>LNAC01000018.1:6779230-6799929 GCA_002007465.1 Ailurus styani | reverse complement strand
ATATATATATATATATATATATATATATATATATATACACACACACACAGTTTCTGCCTTAATCGGGAATGGAAAGTGGGAATTAAAATGTGAATTATGGTAAGTTAGAGGTAACTTGTGATAGCTAAAACATCTTTTCTTTACCAGAACCAAGGGGAAGTGGGTAAGTATTCAAAGGTATCTCCACCAAGAACGGGAAAGTAAGGAATGATCTTATAGGTGGAAGAGATCTGAGAACTCATTCTTCCCAGACACTAATTTTGTAGGGAAGGAAAGAAATGCTAAAGAGTGTATACACTTTTTCACTGTAGTAGTTGTAGCTTTGTAATCACATAAGGCAAAAGTAGTCACGTGGTAGGAACCCTGAGCAGGTACTTCTATGGAAGTACAGATCTAGATTCTAGGTTCTGCCTCTCAACTGAGGGCTTGGGCCAGTTGCTTCCCTTCTTAGGGCCTGTTTTTCCTCATTGGTATATTGGTTGGTGAGCCTGAAGACATCTGAGTTCCCCTCCAGATGTAACACTTTATCATTTGCTTTCATGTTTCTTCCCTTTAAATAAAAAAAAAAAAAAATGAGGACCAGTGAACCCATCTAAATGTGTGATGATGACAGCAGTAGGCAAAGCTTAGAAATTCAGAGCAGCCTAGATTAAGAAGCAAGCAGGGGAAAATAGTAAAATGATTTATATCAGTTTTTCCTTAGGCTGTTCTTCTTTGAATCTCAAAACCAGAGTAGAACTAGAGCATCATGTTGAAATCCACTGGTCCTTCTTTAAAGAGGAAGAACTTAGGACTTGGAGTGGTTAAGTCCATCTGAGGGCATCTGTCTGGATCATTGATAAAGCTGAGACAACTCCCCAAATTTGGAGCATCATGTCAGCTTTACATATCAGCCTAGGAGAGCGGTTCCTGGTATATTCATTGGAAAACATGGTGAAGGTTACCGCAGCTTACCCTTTTCAACTCTTGATATTTAGTACGAGGCCAAATATTTTAAAGATCTAAAGAAAAAATTTAAGGGAGAAACAAAGAGAATTTCTGACCCTGTGCTGAACAGTACCGACCACAGCAATAAGAATTGTTACTAGGAGCCTGTGGGCAGTCAGCTAGTAGTCAGCTAATTTAGAATTTAATATAACATCATAGCACTATTTGTCAATACTCTCGGCAGCAAAATAAGACTCCATTCAGTCTTCACGACCTATATTTAGTATGGCAGGGTTTCTCCTCTATCCTCACTGCAGAGCTGGTTCTAAATCAAGTAGTGTGTTAGACCACAATATGGTCAGTTGGCTCCAAGGTACTTGGCTTCTGTTTTCTGCATAATGTGTTTGCCATGTACCAAACAAATGCTCTGGGTATCTAATCCTGGTCAGTGAGAGAATGGCAGAAGAAGACGACTGTGGTGGGAAGCCTGGCCTTGCCCTAAATCTCTGAGACTGAGAGTGCTTGAGGGTCATTCAAGGGGCCGAGCCATTTAATGGTTCAGTGGTAGACCATAGATAGCCCAGCTGAGCCTACTGCCTCTTCTGCAGAATGAGGATGAGGGTCCTACCATTACACTGGGCTGTGGTGGGCATCACGTGTGCACAGACAACCATATTTTATAAGGAATAAATAAATATTAAGGTACTTATTAATGTTTTTATTTTGTTTTTTCCCTTGGACCTCCATCTCTTGTTTGGGTTGGTGCTTTAGACTTCTCGTGTATTTCCACAAATGCCTCTCTCACCCCTGTGATTAAGTTGTATAATTTCATTTGCCTTAGTAACACAAGGAGAGAATTAGTTCTGGTGGTGTGTGGCAAATTTAGAAATACTGATTTTCCCAGATATCAAGGAAATTTGACTCCCTTTATAGGGATCACTTCAATCAACATATGAGAAATTTTGAATTTTTCAGAATGAATTTTTTTTTTTTTTTTTTTTTTAAAGATTTTATTTATTTATTTGACACAGAGAGAGAGATCACAAGTAGGCAGAGAGGCAGGCAGAGAGAGAGGAGGAAGCAGGCTCTCCGCCGAGCAGAGAGCCCGATGCGGGCCCCGATCCCAGGACCCTGAGATCATGACCTGAGCCGAAGGCAGAGGCCCCAACCCACTGAGCCACCCAGGCGCCCCAGAATGAATTTTAAGAGAATGCCATCAGCCAGAAAGCAAGAATACAGGAACGTGTATATAATCTTGAGGTGGTGTTCATATTTTAAAGTCTTCAGAAACATTGTCAACCATTCTGTGTGAAACTCCAGGCTCCCATTCAATCCCAGGCTCTATAGCTGACAAAGTTCTTGAGGAGATCCATTTTAGTGTGCTCTGCTGAGCAGAATTCACACAGTAGTAAGTCCAGCCCAATTGCTTGCTTTGTACAGAAATCAGACTTTCAGTCAAGAGAGCAAAATGCCTTAATCATTGGGCATTTATAAAAAGGATTATAACTACTTGCAGGGGTCCAAGAATTTAGAACTATTCCCTAGTCTCTCCCACGTGTGTTTGACTAATAGAACATGCCAGTTCCTAGCAGAGCCACGTATTTTCTCGTTGCTGCTTTTATCATCAAGGTCCAAGTTTCCCACCAAAGTCATTGTGAGCTCCTGACAGGCCCCTGTGGCCACCTCCGCCTCCAGCTCACAGACACATAGCATGCCCCCTGTGTGGCTTATTCCCCTTGCCTTTGAAACCACTGCCTTTGTGAGCCGCCCAGAATTCTCTCCACAGCTTAAGGCCTCTCCTCAGCGATGTTGGTGATAACTTCTAAAACCACTCTCTCCTTTGTTTCAAATTGTAGGGACACAGCAGGTCAAGAAAGATTTCGAACCATCACAACGGCATACTATAGAGGAGCCATGGTGAGTGTGTTTTAGGGTTTTTGTAACTCTTCAGGTGAAAGAAAACATGAATATTCATTTGTGAAGTTTACAGGATCCAAGCTAGAGTCTAGCACAATGGGGGAGATAGATTCTGGGATGTGAAAACAAGACATTTAAAGGGTTTTTCTATGTTCTCTGTTCAGTAACTGCATGCTTTGACATTGGTCTTCATAATATTCATCAGGTAATTAGCTTATAGATGTTTTGAAACTCCTGTACACATTCTGAGTGATTATATATCTTAGTGAAAGCTAGGAGACCAGTTAAAGACAATGACAGTAATTCAGGTAAAGGCTAATAGATGAGAATATGAATAAGGCCGTGCATGGGAGTTGGGAGGTCAGACTCGGGAGATAGTGTGGTTGTCGGGCCTACAACAGGGTTTAGTGACTCCCTGGCTGTGAGGAGGTAAGTCCCATGGGCAGGGTTGTATTGCCCTTTATCAAAACAACGGTATAAGGAAGAAGACAAGATTTGGTGGGGACAAAGACAACCTTGTGTTTTACTTGGTTGAGTTTTTGGTGACCACACGGGACATTTAGGAGCTGATATCCGGTCATTGGTCTCCAAAGCACATCTGACCCTATGTATCACTATGGCTTCGTCTTGTGCCCTTCTCCCATTGGATCTGTGCACTCTTATCAAGCTGACTCAGTCCAGTGGGTTTTGGGCCGTTCTTGTCAAGCAGGATACTTGACAACATTTCTGCTGTGTGCCAGGCACTGTGGGCTTTCCGTCTTCGCCCCAGCCTCACCCCCAAGGCCCAGTTCAAGTCTACTCAGACCTCAGGTCTTGGCTTTAAGGTCATTTTCTCAGGGAAGCCTTCCCTGACCACCCCATCCTCTCAGCCAGATTAGATCCACATTTGTACTCAGAATTCCCCATACTTCTTCATAGCAACTGTCAAAGTTATAACTAATTGTGTAATTACTGGTTTATTGTTTTCTTTGCTAGCTGTCCATGAGAGGAAGTGACCTCATCTATCTTGTCCACTACTGGTAGCACAAAGCATAATATCAGGCACATAGTGGGGGCTCACTAAATATTTGTTGAATGGACGGACGGATGGGTAGATCTAGCACTTAATACGGGAGTGTGGTCTGGTGATACAGGTTTTGGAATAGTTAGCATGTAAGTGTCAGTTGATACATTTAGGAGATAAACTGTTTAGAAATACCGGAGATGAGGATCTTTAAAAATACGATGACAATGCCTTTCATTAAACTGGTATAACAAATGTGTTATGTTTTAAGTGTCTGCGATTTGTGTAGACAGATAGTGATATTTTGATCAGCCCATATATGAAGAAATTATTTCATTTTTTATTTTTTAAGTATAAAAGAAATAATTTTAAAGCAGTATAGTTACAATCTTTTTTTTTTTAAGATTTTATTTATTTATTTGACAGAGAGAGAGCACAAGTAGGCAGAGAGGCAGGCAAAGAGAGAGGAGGAAGCAGGCTCCCTGCTGAGCAGAGAGCCCGATGTGGGGCTCGATCCCAGGACCCTGAGAGCATGACCTGAGCCGAAGGCAGAGGCTTTAACCCACTGAGCCACCCAGGCGCCCCTAGTTATGATCTTAGTATAGGAGTAAGAAGCAAGACATTTCTACTTGCAATAATAAGGTACACAACGGAAATGATTACCTCTTTCTCTCATTGCTATCTCAGTTTTAACTGAAATGCTCCTTTAGCTCCATTTGGTGCTGATTCTTATCGTGTGCAGTCAGGTAGAAAGGGTGTATCACCTTTACCAAAATCACTAATTCATTAAAGGTTAACAGTAAAAAAAAAAAAATGTTTACAGACTATTTACACGGTGAGACAGTGAAAGAATTTATTTATTTTTCCTTCTTTGTACTTTAAAATTTTTATTATAAATCCCTTTTAATTAGAAACATAAAATCAAGGCCAAACAAAAGGTTTCTGGAGGGTAGGAGTACACTGACATTGTATTTTATAACTTTAAATATATGATATACTAAATAAAGATTTTTCTTACAGGGAATTATGCTGGTCTATGACATCACAAATGAAAAGTCCTTCGACAATATTAAAAATTGGATAAGAAACATTGAAGAGGTATGTATGGAAAGAGAATGGTGATGCTAGAGAGGGGTCCTGCTAGGTGCTTGCAGAGGGCTCCTATCTCTGGAAGAGGCAGCTGAGCTGCTGAGAAGTAGGCCGGGGCAGCTCAGGCCCCCTCGCTCTGAGGAGCACAGCCACAGTGATCTCTGGTGCTGCCAGTCCCACCGCTCTGTCTGACGGAGAGCTACACACAGAATTTAAAATTCTCACCGAATTTTAAACTTGGGCCGGATCTTGAAAATAATTTAATCCAAGTCCCTGTTTTACCTATGAGAAAACTGAGGCCAGAAAGAAGAGACTTGGTTGTGCTCCTCTAGCTTTAACGTCTGACTCCCAGCTTCTCGCTGTGTGACTGGCAAAGACATCTCTCTATTCCAGCAACTTATCATTTTTCCCTTTTAACATTTTCTCCATCATAGATATTTGAAATTTGGTTTAATTCCAGATTGACTGGTATTAAGATTTTTTTTAAATGTCTTTGACATTTCAGAAAGAAATCTGGCTTTAAAATCATTTTGTAGGGCGCCTGGGTGGCTCAGTAGGTTAAAGCCTCTGCTTTCGGCTCAGGTCATGATCTCAGGGTCCTGGGATCGAGGCCCGCATCGGGCTCTCTGCTCAGCGGGGAGCCTGCTTCCCCCTCTCTCTGTCTGCCTCTCTGCCTCCTTGTGATCTCTCTCCCTCTGTGAAATAAATAAATAAAATCTTTAAAAATAAAAAAAAAATAAAAAATAAAAAAAATAAAAATAAAATCATTTTGTAGGGTGCCTGGGTGGCTCAGTGGGTTAAAGCCTCTGCTTTCGGCTCAGGTCATGATCTCAGGGTCCTGGGATCGAGGCCCACATCAGGCTCCCTGCTCAGCGGGGAGCCTGCTTCCCCCTCTCTCTCTCTGCCTGCCTCTCTGCCTCCTTGTGATCTCTCTCCCTCTGTGAAATAAATAAAAAAAAATAAAATCTTTAAAAAAATAAAATAAAATAAAATAAAATAAAATCATTTTGTACACATTTATATTAACTTATGAGATTTCGTATTTTAAGTAGTTCAGAATCCAGAATACCTTCCTGATTGGCTTACTGTTTTTTTCCTTCTTTGACCCAAACTAATATTTGGAAGTTTTGTTGTTGGATAACCGGAAGTTTTACTTCTGTTTGTTCATGTACCAAAAAAGGCATGAGAATGACTATAAGCCTTTGGGGAAACAGTTCACATAGGCTCTTATGCTGTACCTTTTCCCTCCTCCCATCTTTTAAATTTTTTTCTGCATCAGGCCTTATATGGAGCAAAAGATTATTTGTCTTATTATTACAATTGTGGATATGTTTCTTGACAGGTTAGGATTTGTCTGTTGAATAACTGTGTTTTGCTCAGGCTGTTTTTATAACGTACTATTTTCTCCCCACAGCATGCCTCTTCAGATGTTGAAAGAATGATCCTGGGTAACAAATGTGATATGAATGACAAAAGACAAGTGTCAAAAGAAAGAGGAGAGAAGGTAAATTTGAACTGAATGTGTAAAGATTGGAATCTATTCACACAAAGCATTTATTTTCTTAGTATTACTTAATTATTGGTTTCAGTTTGAAAAATATCTGTATTTTAATCCTTAAAAAAAAACAACAAAGAGATGTAATCCATACTTGAATGGTATGAATTAGTATTCGAGATCCAGCTCCATATACTGTGTAGTCATGACTCATTCCTGAAGAATTTGCTGTTTTCTGGGAGATACAAATTGGTCCTTTTTCAGATTCCTGCAGCTTAGAGTTCAGGCTATTTCTTCCACATCTGTGTGAAAATGCCCAGTTTTAAAGGTCAAATAAATCATTCTCTTCAATTAAAAGCAATCGGATAGGTGAAGCTTAACCAGTAATCATATTCCAATTCATTATTTTTTTCCTAAGACTATTTTACACCATATTAGATTTAGGTCATTATGGCTAAACTGCTTGTAATTCATCAAGCTGTGGGTGTCATTTATAGGTGTTTCTCTATTTTGTATCCTGCAAAAAAAAGCAAGAGTTTACTATATGTACATACTTACTTCTATAACATTTTCTAAATTAACTTAGAGGCTTCAGTTTTTAAGTCTTGGAATTGTGCTTTAGCCTTTTTTTAGTGATGCATGTAAAATGTATTTTGTTTTTAAATCTGACTGCAAGCTTTTTTCCCCTAAGAACATTCATTTAATCTTGTTATTTTAAATAAACTGGGAGCTTTTTGGAGTAGATGGAAATAGAAACCAAATAAAAACATAAGCAGTGAGTTCCTGGTATTTTAAAGTTTCGTTCTTTTATGTACCCATTTATTAAAAAATAATGAAAAGTCAGTATAGTAACTGTTAGAGAGTTCTACTTTGGGAGCAGGTGAAAGGGGTCAGTGAATCCCAAAGTAACGGTAGGAGCAAGTATCTGTCTCACGCTTTTTCTTGTAAGCATATTAGAGAACTAAAGTATAATAGAAATAAAGAATAATTTAAGTCATGTTTTGAGTGGAAGCGCTGCCATTTTACTTATGATGATTAGTTAGATGTCTACATTTCAAACACATAGAAGAAAGCAAAGAAATTTGAGAACCGCAAGAGTTTTCAACTAGATCCTCTACCTTTGGGATTTTGAACAACCTAGAAAAAGGAAATGCTTTGTATGTTGAAGCAACTTGAACACAATTTAAATGTTTCTGTTTGCCTTTCAGTTAGCAATTGACTATGGGATTAAATTCTTGGAGACAAGTGCAAAATCCAGTACAAACGTAGAAGAGGTAAGAAAGAAATGTTCAGTGACCTATTATGGGGTAACATTAGAGCTTAGATGCCCGTGTTCAAGCAACTCTCCAAGACTTGTCATTTTCTTTTTTTTTTTTTTTTAAAAAGATTTTATTTATTCATTTGACACAGAGAGATTACAAGTAAGCAGAGAGGCAGGCAGAGAGAGAGGAGAGAGGAGGAAGCAGGCTCCCTGCTGAGCAGAGAGCCTGATATGGGCCTCGATCCCAGGACCCTGGGATCATGACCTGAGCCGAAGGCAGCGGCTTTAACCCACTGAGCCACCCAGGCGCCCAAGACTTGTCATTTTCTTAGTGAATGCCTTCTGTGAGCTCCATCTCCATTTTGTGAATTTTTGTGCTTCTGACTTATATGGGGACCCAGGTTGTTGAATTTCTAGCAAGCAGCCCCCACATGGGCTTATGAGATTGCTCAGTTAAGATTCACTGAGCCGAAGGTAGAAATTCCGTTCAAGTTCAGCTTTGCCCTTTGTTTGGAAAGCCGGAAATCCTGCGCTTGCCGACCAAGCACAGTGTTTTCTGCTCATTTATCGTGGTTCATGTCATCCTATAGTAGCCTGTAGCAGGAGAATCGTAATTACTTTCATGTCTGTACTCTCTCAAGAGAGAATTAAACTGATTATTGAACAGATTCCCTTAGATTAAGCATGATACATTGTAAAACAGCAGCATTTAGTAGAAATAAATGTATTTATCAGAGAGTAGTTTTAATAAATTTTCAGTAAGTGAATTGTTAAAGACAACCAAATCATCTAAAGTCTTCTTAGATTTTCTTTACCAAGGACAGAGTTGGTGATAATATTTTCTTTTTTAAAAACATTTTTTAGGGATGCCTGGGTGGCTCCGTTGGTTGAGGGTCTGTCTTCAGCTAAGGTCATGATCCCAGGGTCCCGGGATCGAGTCCCACACTGGGCTCCTTGCTCAGTAGGGAGCCTGCTTCTCCCTCTGCCTCTCTCTCTCTCTCTGACAAATAAGTTAATTAATAATAACATTTTTAAAACTTGTTGTAAAAATGATACATGTGTGTTAATACATATAAGTGAATAAACGGTAATATTGATGGTTTTGTAGACATTTAATTTCTTAGACTACCACCATTCACCATAACCATTATGGCTAAAAATTGAGATTTAAATGACTTTATTGGCTAGGGGACACCGATCAGAAGTTTTTCTTTGTGTTTTCAATAACTAACTAATTGTTTCAGGTTAGCTAATGGATGTTAGGAAACAGGAAGCTTCTGTTCATTTATTTACACAAGCATAGAGGAGCAGAAAAATGCTTCCTTCTGCTGCCACAAAAGGATTTCCTTCCATCAGTAAGAGGAGAACCTCTTAAGTAGAAACAGGAGAAAATTTGTGCACTGAGATGGCCCAGATAGGGTTGCTCCCACAAAGTGAACTCCATACCCTAGCTTTAATGGAGCAGGTTTAGGTCTCTGTTGGTGGCTGTACTCCGATGGCGTCTGTGGCTTACGGAGAGCTTTGAGTTATGGAAGTACAGAGCTGGGAGTGGCCCGAGCTGCCTATTCTGACCAGTATTTGGCAGAAATTAGCAGCTTTCCCAGAGCTTTAATTTAGTGTTATTAGCTTTTTGCAAAAACTGGGATGGACTTCCTTAGAAACTTCGACTCACAGGATCTTCGACAGCCCCAAGATCTCAACCCGATCTGAAACCAAGAGTCAGATGCTCAACTGACTGAGCCACACGGGCGCCCCATGAATGACAGTTTTATAATACTGGAAAGTGTTTATGATGATATCATTGAAAAATAAGATACAATATTCAAGGGTGTACTACGATTAAAGTTATGTTCTTTTCACAATTAAAAAGTGTCAAATAATGTCAAATAATGTTTTATAATGAAATAATGAAAAATTCTACATTTCTATTTTAAAGTATAAACATTAATAAAATTTTTGGTTTATCTTTAGGCATTTTTTACACTTGCACGAGATATAATGACAAAACTCAACAGAAAAATGGTTTGTATCACTTTTAAATTTTATTTCCATTATGCTATTTGTTAAATTTGTTTTCTTATTTATGCTGTTTATTTATTTGATTAAAAGGATAGGCCTGATCATAACATATTCACATTGACTCATTTTTTCCTGGCTCACATATTCACCTGATTGAATTTTGATTCTTATTTCTGTTTCTTCAAGTTTCTTACTTCTGAACTGTGGCTGCTTCCAATCTTTCATCTGACTCGTAGGTGGTCCTTAATGGAATTTTGACCAGAATAATTAAAATAATAATGACACAAATTAAATTTTTGCTATAAAATTATCTAGTTTAGTTTTAATGTGACAGGTATTTGTATCTATATGTAATTATGATCTTATAGTTGCTAAAGTTCACTTAAATTAGAAATGATGTCTGTGATGAATCATTAGGACCACCTTGAAAGTTTGTTTTCACCAGAATCCTGAATATAATTGTATACCTTACATTAGCAACTGTTCTTAACCTCTAGCAAGAGGATTGCCTATACCAATATCCTAACATTGTTTCCATCATTACCCTAGAAACTTTACACTCCATTGGCTATATTTTTCTGAACTGGAAATAGGAGCTTCCCATCTAATACATTATTAATATAAAAGGTGCTATCCTAAAAATGTGTCTCTCATTTTAATCCACCATTTCCAAAGATACAGATAACATCAGAGCCTGATGAGTCCCCTTTCTAATGAAACACTCTACTGAATACACATTTGTGGTGTGGCTTGACATTTGTACGTTTTAGATAATTGGGATCAAACCATGAAACTTTTATTTCCTTGGTAACTTCATCTTCCCTTTTTTAGAATGACAGCAATTCATCAGGGTCAGGTGGACCAGTGAAAATAACAGAGAACCGATCAAAGAAGACCAGTTTCTTCCGTTGTTCGCTACTTTGATGAACTCTTTCTGAGAGACTGCAGCACACCTAAAGGACCCTTTCCTGCTTCTCTGAAAGCACAGGTCAGCCAGCCTCAGAATCACATCGCCTGGCTGCTGCTGAGAGCACCACTGAACCTAGACTTCTGGACACAGAATGCCACGTGGATTCCAGCCTCATGGCCTATCAAGTTAACAGGCTCCTTTTATCAAACATGGAAGCAATGAAGTGGAGACATACGCAGGACTTAACTTGTTTTTCCTTTGGTTTGTCCCAGAAGCTGCTATCTTTTCTTTTACACTTTGCACATCAGTGTTAGCCTGTCCCTGCTTACAGCACAGTTTCAGACTCATATTTGCACACTTTTGCCTCGTTATAAGTTCTAGACAAATTTGTGCACCTGGGAATGTTTGAAAAAAAGTAAAACATTTAAAGCAGAGGTTAACATACTAAAATTAAAAGATGTTTGATCTGGGTCATGTGGCCAATTGTTACTGCATTGACAGAATTTTTTAAGGGCTCTAATTTGCGATTTCCTTAAATAAGAATCATTAAATTCTGATAAAAGTGATTAAAATGTCCATCTGTTCATCAGAGGCCACAATTCCTTTATTTCTTCAATTGTTTAGAGTTTTGCTTCATTCCTCACCTTTTTCCTGAAGAGTTTGGGTAGCTGAATAAGTCACTTTTTCAATTGATTACCTCTCTCTGATCACTAGAAGCTACATTTGGAAATCACCTTAATCTTGCATTTCCTGGAGTTTGTATTTACTATTCTTTCCTACATTTGACCTTTCATAACCACTCAGTGATCGAAAACATAATGTGTTTGAACATTGTTGTCTGTTTCTAATTGTGAACTTCTTGAGCTGAAATTTTACATAGGCAGAGAGATGTACCATTTAGACCTTATCTTAGCATCTTATTTGGTTCTATCATATCAGCATTGTCATACACACAATTATTTTTCTTAAGTTCACTCTTGAGCTTGCTGGTTTCTTTTGTAATTCCCAATCCCTACTGTGATCCCTGTCTGCAAAAGTTAACAAGTATTAGGTTTAGACTTTTGTTTGCAGAAAGCTTACCTCTAGGGAGAGAGATGAACTTGTTAATATAAGTATAACAAAGATAACTCTTGGTAATGATAAATAGAATGATTTTTTTTGTTCTGTTTTTGTTTTTATTTGGGTTTTCTTCTTCTTCTTCTTCTTTTAAACAAAGGTAATTAGACCTAGTGCAGCCTCTAGGAAAAGTCTTGCCTTTTTGTTAGAGAAAATAGGAGCAAGGTTTCCATTTTAAAACAGCTGTTATTGAATGTGTAGAACTCAGTTTCATCTGTTCGGGTTTGTTGTTATAGAACTCGGTCCAGTCATTTGGGCCAAAGCCAGCCAAAAGCTCAGCTGCCTTTCTCACCAGACACTGGTACTGGTATACCTTTTGCAGATGAAACCTTCACATAAGAAAAAAGAAAAAAAAGCTATTTAGCGTTAACTTATGTGCCAAATTCAGATCATCATGTTGTTGTTATTCTAGCCTTCGATGTCGTAATACAGAAGGGAGTAATGAATAGGTGATTAGGGAAATGAATTCTGCCAATAATTATCCTTACTGTTGGGCCTTTTTTGTTTCATGAAGGTTACCATCATGTTTGATAGTTGAGAGTGGAGAGAAAAATGGAAATGGATTGCTTGTTACCACAGAGCATCGTGCTTCAGGTCAGGACATAGCATTGGAATGCTTGGACCAGTCAGACCATTACTATTGTTTGAAAACTTATGTACAATTTGGCAGCAGCAAATATACCAGAGCTATTTTTGATGGATACACTAAACTTAATTGTTGACAAATCTCAACCTTTTTGAGTTTATTTGTTTGTATTTACCTATAGGCCTACAGGTACCTGTTTGTGTCCCAGTATAATTAGTAGTTGCTTGATTGAAAGTTGATTGTACATCTACCATTTTAAAATTAGCTCCATTTTTGGAAAGAAAAAATAATTTCTTAGAAACATCTCATATTTTCTAATTTTCCGAAAAAGATCCAAGCAGTTAAGCTTTCTGAATGGTAACGAAGTACTTTCTAAAAGGCAAGTGCTATGACACCATGTATGAATGTAATTCTCCTAGTAATTTACCTCTGACTATTTGGTGTCTTAACACTTTGGTTTATATCTCAGGGGTTGTCTGCAAACCAAAACTGACATATTCTGTGGTTAGCCTTTTTTTTTTTTAAACACAATGCTTTGCTTTTGTTTCATTCCTTCTCTCTTCTTTTGTCTTATGTGGGTTAATAATTAGTCTCCATGAACTTCCCTTTGAAAGAGCCTGTAAAAAGTTAGATGAGTCTAAAAGTGCTCTTTGAAGTAGCAGCAATTTGGGGGTAGATGCTCTGTTATATAGAAATAAATCATCCTTGCTATTTTCTTACATTTAGCTTTGCTAAATTGTATATAATTTGAGCTAAGACCATAGGAAATTCACTTTCTGCATGGTAAAATGACCCAATAAATACTCCACTTTGCTTAATAATGTACATATAGTGCATTATTTTTTCTATGTGTAGATGAATTTAGTGACAGATAATTGTCTGTTCCCTGCTGAAACTGAAAAAAATCTAGTTTTGTGTGAACATGTGTGTGGTCTTATGGATAAGGTACATGAAGACTTTTGCAGCAGTAGTCGTGGTTCGGTGGCTGCACTTTACTATCAGTGTGCTAATTCTTGACAATGATTGGACTAGACCTTTTCAACTAGAGTCTGAGGATTTCAGACACTGAAAATGTGCTGTAACTCAGTAGCATGTAAACCAGTTGATTGTAAAACGTTTCACTGGGAATTTATTTTAGCTATGTTTTACTTCGTACAGATTATGAGAAAATAATCCACCTGTGCATCAGTTAGGAGGTGCCGCAGGGTTTCTTACTATTTACATGAACATTTTGTGCAGTCTTTGTTATAAATGTTCAGAGGACTATACTCTTTACTTTGAAGGACTATTTTTTAATTATACCTCATTTAGCTAACTAGTATTCTAATACCTGGTAGAAAACTGGTGAGCCAGCCTTTAAGCCTCCAACACCATTTAGATTATATGTTTTGTTTTGGACTAAAGACATCATTGGAAAAGGTAGGAGATAGTTTACTCTAGAATAGAACATACATGTCATTTCCACTAGTGCAAACAAGGTATGATCTCCCTGTCTCCCTTAAGAAATTTAGCTGTGCAATATAGATGAACATTTGCAGAAATTTCTAAGTAAGAGATTATAATTCCATTTTGCAGATTCTGAATGCTGAGAATCTGTATTAAGACTTATAAAGTTTTTCCTGTGAACAGTAAGTGATGCATTTAAGCAGATTTTTTTTTCTAGCTCATGACTTAGCTTTCTTTATAAATTTAGTACTTAATCTTTAAAGATGAGCTTCTAAGCTTCAAAATTTAAACAGCATTTCATTATGTTGGTTTACTTATCTCGGATTTTAAGCACTCTTTTCTGCCATCAGGTTTTTTAGAATTTTTCTTCTAGCAGAAAAGATATTCCTTTTCTCTTCTTGTTATATCCAAAGAAGGGAGGGAAATGGAATGTCCAAAAAAAAAAAAAAAAAAAAGAAAAGAAATTTCTTGTCCTAGAGGGACCTAAGGGAATATGCTAATAAAATTTTAAATCCCAGCACAATTTTACAAAGAATCAGTCTTTTTTTTTTAGACTAATAAAATTAACAGGAGTCCTATTCAGTCTGAAAAAATTCTAAATGACTGAATTTTACAGAAGTGAATATCAGCAAACAGTTATTTTAGGGATATTTTCAAATTTTACTTCATTTTTTGAAATGCGTGTGCCATATGCGATTGCATTTCTTATTGCCAAGAACTAATAGAACTTCCTGTTTCATTTTCTTACCTTTTTTAAAATGTGAACTTAATTATTATAATTCATTCCTATGGCCTTACAAATGGGTTACATTTTGTTTGTTTGCATCTGACACTTCAGTTCCTTTAGTGCAAAATGCCATAAACTATTTGACTAAAATCATGCCCTTAATGGGCAAATCTAGTTTTTCCATAGAATTATCCTTCTGTATATGTTTCAGCATACTTTATTTTTGCTTCGACAGCTTAATGTGAAAAGCTCCTGCAGATAAATTGAACCTGTCATGTGGTTAATCTTGTTTAAGCCAATTCATTAACTGTATACTGATACTGATGCTGTGGTTTGTTTTGTTTTGTTTTTAAATGGATTTTATTCCAGGTGAACTTTTTTTTTACAGTAATGTTCGTCTAAAATAAAAACTACATAATGAAAATAACTCATGACTCTGAAATGAATTGCACATTTAAAAAATGTTTCTTCAGATTTGCTAAGTGTATGATTCAAACATACAAAACGGTAGGCTTGAGATATTTTAGCAAACTTATCTGACTTGGAGTTGCTTAACGACTCAGAAGAACTGGGGCACCTGGGTGGCTCAGTCATTAAGCGTCTGCCTTTGGCTCAGATCATGACCAGGGTCCTAGGATCAAGCCCCACATCGGGCTCCCTGCCTGGCCGGAAGCCTGCTTCTCCCTCTCCCACTCCCCCTGCTTGTGCTCTCTCTCTTGCTGTCTCTCTCTCTCTTTGTCAAATAAATAAATAAAATCTTAAAAAAAAAAAAAGGAAAGAAAGAAAGAAAAAAAAAAGACTCAAAAATGGCCAGATCTCCTGCTCTTACCTAGATCAGAATACATTGAGGCGATTCTGTTATACAACAACAACCTTAAGTTGATCATCCTTCCCTTCTTAGTCCTACCAAGTTTAGTTTCTGTTGTTTGGTCTTCACTTCCAAATACCACAGATTGAGACCCCAGTCCCACTGCTGTTCTCTCATGATGCTTGTGCACGTTCCTGGTCATAGCTTTTTGCGTTCATCCCCACCATTTTGAACCTTCACTGTTATCAAGTTTCCCACTTTTCTCCCTTTACTCTTGGTAGACAGGTCTTTCAGCTCTTGCCTCTCAGAGAAAAGCATCAGTCAAAAATAAGGTTCTTAGCCATCCCTTCCTCCCTAACCTATAGCCTACCATGGGCCACGCCCAACGCCACCCTCATCCTCACTCCTTCCTCTTGGAGCAGAAGCATCCCTTCTCTTCTGTGCCTTTCTCACCACTGCCTCTTTTCTACACTCATCCTCCCACCTCTGCCCTTCAGAGAACTCACAGCTCTTTCTCTTCCACCTTCACACTCTTATCCCCTCTTAACACCTGTCCCCTCAGTATCTAAGCACCCTTAACCTTCCAGCTGTTGGTCTCGTGTCTCTCTCACCTATTGCCCTTTTTCCTCTTCTTCCTGTTGTAGCTAAGCTTCTTCAAAGAGTTGCCTACAGTTATCATCTTCACTTTTTCATTTTTCCTTTTTTTTTTTTAAAGATTTTATTTATTTATTTGACACAGAGAGAGAGATTACAAGTAGGCAGAGAGGCAGGCAGAGAGACAGGGAGAGAAGGAAGCAGGCTCCCTGCTGAGCAGAGAGCCTGATGCGGGCCTCGATCCCAGGACGCTGAGATCATGACCTGAGCCGAAAGCAGAGGCTTTAACCCACTGAGCCACCCAGGCGCCCTCATTTTTCCTTTTTTTTCCTCAGCCTACTCCAATTTGGCTTCCTCTCCAGCCACTCCACTGACATTGGGCTTACAATGGCCTAGTTGCTGAAGTAGCAGACAATTTTCAATCCTTATCTTGGTTAACTTCTTGGCATTTGACCAGTATATCTCTTCCTTTCAGAAATGTTCTCGTAGCTTCTGTGACAGTATTCTCCTGATTCTTCACTTTTCCAAAAATAATTTCATCCTTTTTCATGGCTTTTAAATGCTCATAACTTCTGTGATTGGCTGAATAATGGCCCCCAAGGATGTTCATGTCCTGATCCCTGGAACCTGTGAATGTCACTCTACATAACAAAAGGGACTTCACAGATGTGGTCAGGTTAAGGCTTTTGAAATGGGGGATTGTCCTGAATTATCGGGGCAGAGGATATATAATCCCAAGGGTCTTCATGGGAGGGACACAGGAGGAGTTGGAATCAGAAGGAAACTATGGGGATGACAGAAAGGGGAAAAGGTGTGATCATGCAGGCCTGTGAGCCAAGGAAGGTAAGTAGCCTCTGGGATCTGGAAAAGGGGAGGGAAGAGATTCTCTCTTAAAGCCTCCAGAAGGAACCAGCCTGGTCCTGACAACTTGGCTTTAGACTGGTAAAACTCATTTCATAATTCTGCCCTCCAGAACTCTAAGAGGATAGATTTTTGTTTCTTTAAGCCACTACATTTGTGATCATTTGTTATAGCAACGATAGGAAACTAATATGGCTTTCAAGTTTGTATCTCTAGCCCCACCCTCTTTGCAGACAGGAATCCTGACTTCCAAGTTGATCTGCCTGTTGGACTTCTCCCCTAGGATCTGCTACAGGTACATCAAACAACATAGAAACTCTAACTCAGCTTTCCATCTTTCTGCTCCCCAGCAGTTCCTGCCAACAACCCCTAAACCCAGGAGGAAAAAGCTGTTCTCTCTCCTCTTTTCTCCCTCATGATAGATATAGCACAATCATCTACCTAGGTCCATGCATGGTTCACCAGCCTCCAAGTCTTATAGATCAAACACCTTTATCTCTTCCTCAACCATCCACTTGTCCATTGCTTCTACCCCTGTCTGTGTTCAGGCCTCCTCATCTTTTGCCTAGATCTCTGCAACCTCTCCTAACCAGTTGCCCAGTCCCTACTCTTAGTTTCCTCCAAGCCAGTTTTCACAGCACCAACAGGAATCTTCTGTCACTGCTAAATTTAATCCTTCAGTGGTACCTCATAACCTTGGGGTAGAAGCTAAACTCTTCAGTCTGGCAAACAAAGAGCTTTACCACCCCCACACCTTTTCTCTCTAGCCTGGCATCTTATCATACCCTAACTCATACCCATTTTGAACATCACCAGTAACTGCAGTTTCCTGAACACACCATGCTTTCTCATTCCTTTGCTTATGTTGCTCCTTTTTCAGACTTCCTACCCTTTTTTCAGCTAACTCTTACTTATTTTTCAGGCCTCAGTAAGGGTTTCTCTAGGAAGACTTTGGGCACGACCCATCCGGGTAAGGAGCCCCCTCCCATGTATGCCCAGAGTTTCAATGCATCAGATTCAAACTGTCTGCTTATTCTCTTCCCACTAGACTCTAAGTTCCTGTAAATGCAGGCACCATGTCTTTAGCTTTGTATCCATAGTACCCATTAAAGAGCCTGGCACATAGTAGGTGTCTAATAAGTATTGGAAGAGAGTCAGTGAGCTTCAGCAATCATCAAAATTAACATGTTGTCAAAAAAAGCTAAGTCATTTCAGAGCTGTTTTGTTTTCCATTTACTTCTTAATTGAAAGAACTTGAGGATAGGGATGCCTGGGTGGCTCAATCTCCATCTTAAGCATCTGCTTTTGGCTCAGGTCAGGATTCCAGGGTCCTGGGATCAAGCCCTGAGTTGGGCTCCCTACTCAGCAGAAAGCCTGCTTCTCTGCCTGCCGCTCCCCTTGCTTGTGTTCTGTCTCTCTGAGAAATAAATAAAAATTTTAAAAAATCTTAAGGAGTTAATGGCACTGCTACTTAGCCTTAGTCTCCACCTTAAGCGTCTGCCCACTTCCAAAATATTTGAAGCAGCTTTAACCAAGACACATAGATCTAGTTACAGTTGGTGTAATCAAGTCATTAAAATAGGGAGAAAAGAGTAACTCATTTTCTGAAGTCATGGCAGTAATTATAATAACAAAAACCCAGAAGATATATTTAGCTCCTAGCTTCTTGGGAGTCAAGATAAAGCCTGAATATGATGAGTTAGCACTCAGAGCTGAGCATATGCATTTGTCAGGAGAAACAAAATTTTTTTTCTAGCTCCAGACTCAAATAGTAAAGCATGGATCTATTGAAGATATTCAACAATGGTAAAGGTTTTTTAAAAAAAGATTATTTATTTGAGAGAGAGAGAGAGCGTGTGAGTACATGTGCATGAGCAGAGAAGGCCAGAGGGAGAGAGAATCAGACTCCCCGCTGTGGGGGAGCCCCATGTGGGACTTGATTCCAGGAATTCCTGGGATCATGACCAGAGCTGAAGGCAGACGCTTAACCTACTGAGCCACCCAGGAACCCAGTGATTAAAGTTTTATAAAATGTGCAGGAAAAATGTAGATGGCCATTTGTTGTATAAAAATCTTAATTTATGCTAAGGATCTGTGTATATTATGCTTCTGTGAAGGTATTTCTGCATGGAGCTGAAGTGATGGAACTGCATTTAATAACTTTGATTCAGGATAGAACCAAAAGAATCTATGTAATGGTGAGTCACTATCATTTTGCATTGAACATCAGTTCAGTTTTGTCTGAACATCAGTTTCAATAGGTGCTATATAAGACATTTCAAAATGAAGAAGGATTTTGTGGAGTAAATAGATATGTCTGTTTTCAAGGGGCAAAGATGACATTCTACTGTAAGAGCTAAATACTTGTATCCTTTGAAGCCCCATTTTCAAAGATGAGAGGCAAAATACCTTCAGTCAGGTCCCAACTTTTGTTGATTGTATTTGTCTTTTCAGTGTTGGTTTCCAAGAGCTTTATTTATGATAGACATTAAAGAATGAGTAGGAATGGCTAACACATAGCACTTACTGTGTAGGCACAATCCTCAAAATAATGCATAAGGTATTATCATTATTCCCATTAAACATAAAGAGAAATCTTAGATGGGAATGATCAGGGTAACCTTTTGATTTTAATTTTTCAACCTCTCAGAAATTGTTAAATGAATATAAAATAGCCAATGTTTATAAGTTCCATTTTTAAATTATTCACTGAATAGATACTTAGCACCTTTTAGGTGCTGTGGAAACAGCAACAAAACAAAACCCCTACCTTCCAAACGTTTACATTGTAATTGGCGACACAAAGGAGCGAGTGAAAAGAGCAGGAAGATTTTACTGTAAATATAGGATGGGCGATAGGAGAATGCCTTCAAAAACAACCTTTCTGGGGGCGCCTGAGTGGCTCAGCCCTTAAGCAGTTTGGTGTTGGACTCTTGATTTCTTTTTTTTTATTATTAAAGATTTTATTTATTTATTTCACAGAGGGAGAGAGATCACAAGGAGGCCCAGAGGCAGGCAGAGAGAGAGAGGGGGAAGCAGGCTCCCCGCTGAGCAGGGAGCCCGATGCGGCCTCGATCCCAGGACCCTGGGATCATGACCTGAGCCGAAAGCAGAGGCTTTAACCCACTGAGCCACCCAGGCGCCCTGGACTCTTGATTTCATCTGACGTCAGGATCTCAAGGTTCTAAGATGGGACTCCTCGATGGGCCTGGAGACTGCTTAAGATTCTCTCCTCCTCCCCTCTCTTGCTAAAAAACCACAACTTTTCTGAAGACTTGGGGGTGTGCGCACGAGACACACACACAAAAACAACCCTGAGGACAGCTTCCTTCATTACTATTTCGTACTTGTACTATTATGAGTTACCGCCTGGGTTACCGCTATATGGGTATTATATGACAGAGCAGGAAGTTCCCCTAACTGTGCCAATGGCAAAATGCGCCTTAAAAAGACAAGTTTATTTAGAAAAAACTTAAAAGATAGAAAAGACAACTTCATTTAGAACTGGAATCCTGCTTCTGTCCGCAGCTGCTTTTCTTCAGTTGATCTGGAATCTTCCCTGTTCGGGCTCCAAAGCGGGCTGAGGAACCTCCTCTCTCTCCCTCGTGACCTTCCGGCCAGCACCGTTGGCCTGCCTGATCAATGTGCACCGGTGAGTGGTGGTGGTAGTGGCAGGGGTCGGGGCCATCAGCTAAAGCCGTCAGTGAACAGGGCCTCCGCTTCCGGGCAGCCTAAGACGCCAAGCGGGGCGGCAAGCCTGGCGCGGACGCCAGCCCCCGCTCCGCCCCGCCTCGCCCCGCCTTGCCCCACCTTCCAGCCTCAGTCGTTACACCCCCCGCTCCGCCCGGCCCCAACCCCGCGGAGGCGCACCGCCCAGCCTCCAGCCCCTTCGCCGCGCTCCGCCCAGATTCCAACCCCTTCCTCTGCGCCCCAACACCCC
>LNAC01000018.1:6738976-6771443 GCA_002007465.1 Ailurus styani | reverse complement strand
GGGGCGGTTGGAGTGGGGGAGGAGCAGAGGAAGAGGGAGAGAGAGAATCTCTAGCAGGCTCCCCACTGAGCACGGAGCCCAATGTGGGGCTTGATCCCATGACCCTGAGGTCATGACCTGAGCCGAAATCAAGAGTCAGAGACTTAACAGATTGAGCCATAGGCGCCCCATCTTTGTAGATTTTAAACAGTATTTTATTATTGTCTTGGCTTTTTGGTGTAGATTGTTTATTTTTCTAGCTTTTCAGGACTATTATGTAAAGGGAAGTAATTATGGGTGACCTGTATGTCCATTATATAATTGACCAGGTTTGAGAAAGTTGGACTTTCAATATGCATATACTCCAGTTAACAGTTTTTAAGTAATGTTACTGTTATCTTCTCTGGGTGGTTACCATGACTTTGGCTTTAGTAGAAGGACTTTTCATATTAATACAGTTAATACCTCTGCAGGTTTTTTCTTCCCCAGAATTGTTTTAAAGATTAGATCTAGATCCCTAAATTGAGTCAACCTGGTATGACTTAGAGATTACTTTCTACTATAGGCAGTCATCCCTCAAGCTCGGTTCCAGTTTCACGCCCTCATACTTAATTCTACAGACTGTTATCATAAATCAAAGCCAGAACTGCAGCATTGTGTCCTCTGTCTCGCCTATTGTTTCTGTGCCTTTCTGGATCTTTTTCTTTTTTCATTTCTCTGCTACATTCCACTGTTCGTTTCCCTTCCCTTCCCTGTATACACCCTTCTCTGTTTATCATTTAGCCAAGCACTCATCTTTCCTGAGCCAACCTTCCATTGCTTCTCTAGCAGCATGCATACTGTTTCCCTGTCAAAATAGTATTCTCTAGTCCTTGCATACTTGATTTGAAGAGAAATCATAGCATGAAAAAGGTCTAATGTGTTTCTTCCTCTTTAGTTTCTGGCTTAGGCTTTGGAATCATGAGTGGAGTATTTGCCTTTGTAAATACCCTTTCTGACTCCTTGGGACCAGGCACAGTGGGCATTCATGGAGACTCTCCCCAGTTCTTCCTAAATTCAGGTATGTGCCTACTAGTTGTGAATGTTCCATCTTCTGGTCTAAATAATCATCCTTATTGGAGTTCTTTAGCTTTGGAATTCAAAATTTAAATTTGTATGATACCTTCTAAAGGCAAAACACTGTTAGGTATCAGAAGTAAAGAATGTAGGAAAATAAAAATTTTGGTTAGAGTATTTTAGAATTTTAGGGTGGAATTTAGCATATATAAAATTTTTTTTATTTTACTATACTAATAATGTTGATGTGTAGTTGATGTATTATAAGTGAATTTTTATAGGCTATATGCTTTTTCTATTTTTATTGGTTTGTGTTTATCTTCAGTATAAGCCTTAGTCTTTAATTAGTCATCTTGGCCCCTTTTTGGGATAGGCAGTGTAACTGAATTTTGAAAATGAGAAGGAGAAAAATGCTTCTTATTTAATGTAATGTTATGCATCTAAAATGTACTTTTAAACATGTTTAACAACCCATCTTCCCTTTTTCTTAAGAACTAGAACATTAACAGAGAACTTAGAGTCCCTTGTTTTCTCATTGTTTTTCCCCACAGATAACTATTGCCCTGATTTTGTGGGGGTTTTTTGTTTGTTTGTTTTTAAGATTTTATTTATTTATTTGACAGAGAGAAAGAGATCACAAGTAGGCAGAGAGGCAGGCAGAGAGAGAAGAGGAAGCAGGTTCCCCGCTGAGCAGGGAGCCCGATGAGGCCTCGACCCCAGGACCCCTGAGATCATGACAGCCGAAGGCAGAGGCTTTAACCCACTGAGCCACCCAGGCACCCCTGATTTTGTGTTTTTAATTCCTTAGGTTAACCAAGTTTGAAAGCTAGGTTTTTAACATATATACAATTTTTGTTTTGAAGGTAAAACATGAAACTTTTACCTTCATGTATGTATCTTAAAAAAGTTATGGTTTTCCTGCTTTTGAACATTTAAAAATAAATCATGCTGTATTCTTTGAAAAAGAAGTTGACCTTTTTATCCAAAAATGCAGTAGAAAAGGACCAGCTTATTTCAAACTGCTTTTTCATCCTCCAGGTAAAAATTGTCATCATGAGGCAGTGATCATGCATCTGAGAGTTGTAATGTACATAACTGACATAAAATTTCTCTTAAATTTCCAAGAGGACTCTTTTAAAAATAGTTTTAAGAAAATTCCGCTGTGTTTTTTGTTATCTCCGCAAGTTATTAAATTAAGTGACCCCCCTCCACGCACATATCCTATTAATTAAATATTTATTTAACATCTATACTAAAGGAATCTCTGTCCTCAAGGAGCTTACCCTCTAATAGAGAAAATAAGACTAAACAAAAGTGAATGACTGTTTTAATACAGTTTAAAATAATAATAGAACCAGATAAAAGAAAGTATGCCCAGATTTTAAAAATTGCTGCAGTAGTTTACAGTCATCCTGCCTGTTACAGTGATCCCTAACCCCCTAGGACTCTTGTTCCTCATTTTAGTCTAGGCCTTGGTATCTCCTGGCTAGATTACTTCCATCAACCCCCAACTGGTTAGTTTTTCCTCAACACACTTTCATGTGAATCTGGCCTGTATGCAGCCACCAAAATGATCTTCCTTGTACAAAAATGTATAATGACTTTCCAAGATCTGTCCTTTCTAAGGACTGAGTCAAGGCCCATTACATCTGGCTACAAGTTCATGGGTTGGACTTATTTAGTGGTGCCTCCTACAAAGAAAATTTTCCTCATTTTAAGCTTTCCATAATTAGAACATTTCAGACAGTTTTTTGATGAATTATAATAATGAGTGTTATGTTTTTAGAACAAATGTAATGTTAATAGCTAACATCTGTTAGAGTCCAATATAAATAAATAAAACATAATCAAGAGGGAGTATTACTGCTACAGTTTTCTATAATTTCTCAAATTGGTCTATTATACTGTTACATACGCAGTTTTCTTTTGGTTTAAGTAGCGATCTCCTAATGGAATTTCTTTTTCTTTCTTTTTTTTTTTTTTTTAGATTATTTATTTATTTGTCAGAGAGACACAGTGAGAGAGGGAACACAAGCAGGGGGAGTGGGAGAGGGAGAAGCAGGACCCCATGTGGGGCTCAATCCCAGAATTCCAGGACCATGACCCGAGCCCAAGGCAGATGCTTAACGACTGAGCCACCCAGGCGCCCAGGAATTTATTTTTCTGCTAGCTTCTTTCACTAGATGGTGCTAATCCCCTTTCATAAGACTAGCTTAAAGTGATTCTTTTGGAGGAAAGTGAAAAAGATGTGCTAGCAGTTTGGGGGTTGTATTTATAATATCTATAAATTCAAGGGAAAATTCAATATTCAGAAGAAAATAAAATATTTTAATGTCTTTAGTTGTTAGGATAGCCAGCTGACCATGCTGTGAATATATACTTATAGAGTTAAAGAACAGTTGTTTTATCATATGCAAGAGTTTATTATAGCATCATTCTTTGGAGCATAAACTTTGAATTATACATTTAAGAAATTACTTTTCATTGCATTTTAAAATAATAATTCCAAATTTGTATATATTTGTGTTCATTGTATGTATTATTTATAACTGCTGTTGTTACAACTTATTTAGGCATGAGCTCATTTTTAATTTGTCAGTTAAATCTACAAGTTTATATGTGTAGCATATTTCATTACAAATGCTAGTTATCAGAATAAATAAGGCCTATGGGGTCACTTATTAGTATATTTATGTTAGTATCAGACACTGTATGATATCTGTATGTACATAGATTTTCATGTTACAGGTAGACATAGTTTTTAAATAATATGTATGTATAAGTTAATTATTTTTTATTTGTAGTTGTGTAGCAGGCTAGTATTAACTTTTCCTAGAATCATTACCACTTCTGGGTGCATGGGTGGCTCAGTTGGTTAAGCGATAGCCTTTGGCTCAGGTCATGATCCTGGAATCCCAGGATCGAGTCCTGCATCGGCTCCTGGCTCCATGGGGAGTCTGCTTCTCCCTCTGATGCTCATCGTCTGATGCTTCTCCCCTCTCATGCACATGCTCTCTCTCTCTCTCTCTCTCTCTCTCTCTCTCTCTCTCTCTCTCAAATAAATAAATAAATAAATAAAATCTTAAAAAAAAAGAATCATTACCATTTCTTAGTAATGCTATATAAAGGCAAAAGTATGGAAATTGGAATCCTAAGTTCAAGTCTTACTCTGGTTCATTAATTTAGTATTTTGGTCAAGTCCCTTTGATCGTTTAATCACTCATTCCACACATGAATATTACATAATTGTGTTAAATAGAAGTTATACCAACCTATGACAATACAGTTTAGTTGATGCCTGTACTTTCCACTCATAGTGGGGAACAAAGTAGGGGATAAAGACAAACAGCTAATCATAATAAAGTGTACTAAATGCTGTGAGGAGGCAGAGCCATGAGCACACAAAAGTCAAGCTCCAACTTACACTCAGATGGTATTGTGCTTCTGTTCTGTAGTGCTTCCTGCACTTATAATTAATTGGTCAACTGTGTGGTTATTTATTTCTCTCCAGCCAGATGCTAAACCTTTTAAGTGCAAGGACTGTGTCTCTTTTGTTCACCCCAGCACCTTGTAGAGTCCTTTATTGCTAGATGGACTCAAATATTGATTGAGAAAATGCAAGCTAGGCACAGCTTATGGAAGAAGTGCTAATTTTCTAGAAACTGAAAGGATGAATAATAGCTAGGCAGGCAAAAGGAGGACGTTGTCAGGGAGGAATGTTCCTGGTGGAGGGAAGAGGTGTCTTCCCTACTGGCCTAGAGGTAAGAAAGACATTGTTCACTGGGCTTCTGTCTAACCCTCAATTTCCTCATCTTTCAGGAAGAACAAAAATAATACCTAGCTCAGGGTTGTAATGAATTAAATGAAATTAATTTAGAGAGTACATATTTAAGTGATCTAATAAACTTTAAAACGGCCTAAAGATAGAGAATGTGGTTCTTATCAGGGTAGAGAATTTGGTTCTTGAAATTAAAAAAAAAGAATTTAGAGGATAATTTATTTATGTGGAATCTACGTTTATCATTCTGAATTGCCTCTCTTGTGCTTTTTTTTTTTTAAGATTTTTTTATATATTTGTCAGAGAGAGCACAAGCAGGAGGAATGGCAGAGGCAGAGGGAGAAATAGGCTCCTTGCTGAGCAAGGAGCCTGATGCAGGGCTCGATCCCAGGATCCTGGAATCATGACCTGAGCCGAAGGCAGACACTTAACCAACTGACCCACCCAGGCATCCCCTCACTCTCTTATGCTTTGGAAGAAAACTGTCTTTAACTAGTACTCAGTAAGAAGGGAAGCTAGTATTTTATTTTTAAAACTTCCCCAAATCAGGGGCACCTGGATGGCTCAGTTGGTTGACTGACTGACTCTTGATTTTAGTGCAGGTCGTGATCTCAGGGCGTCGTGCTCAGCAGGGAGTCTGCTTGAGATTCTCTCCCTCTCCTTCTGCCCCTTCCCCTGCTCATGCCTGGGATGTGCTTGTGCACAGGCGCACACCTGCTCTCTCTCTCTCTCAAATAAATCTTTAAGAAAAACCGAAACTTCCCCCAAATCCTCTCATTTATATTTTCTTGGCAGTGCTCCTGTCTAGGTAAGGTTTTAAATTTTTTAGCCACTGACTAGGAGAAATCAATATAGGTCAAACCCCATGTGGAGTATCATATTCAGTTCTGAGCATTGTGATTTAACAGGAATACTGAAGGACTAAAACTGGTACAGAAGAGCAGTGTGAGTGTGGTGAAAGACCTAGAAGCGGTTTCTTATGGGGACTGATCAAAGTAAGAGGAATGTTGAACTTGAAGAAAAATAAAAGTAAGAGGAATATAGGAGATTCCATTTTTGTCCCAATTTGTTATTCCCTTTTATAGAATTATACATCCACACCCTTGCATGGCCTCATGGTGGCCAGGATGTACTTCTTTGCCCCTGAGGTTGAACTCAGTTATGTGGCTTCATTTGGTTAATTAGTGAACATAAGGCAAGTCAGAAACTCAAATACTACTTGCATGGTTGTGCCTGTGCTTTTGGACTCTGGTCATGTTCCATGAAAACGTGTCCCACATAGTTGTTGCCCACTTGACCTCGACCCCAGAATGAACATGTATAGGGCAGACCTGTGTGCAGCAGCAGTGAGAAGTCAGACCTAACTGTACCAGCAGCCTACAGCAGTGCTGCCTGGCTGAGCCCAGCTGTAATCAGCCAAAGCACAGTCAACCTTCCAATCAATGAGCATGAGAATAAAACCTTGGTGTTGTAACCCAGTGAGTTTCTTTTTCATTCATTCATTTTTTTGCCACAATATTTTAAGTATAATCTTTGTAGTTTGTCAAGTTTGTTACATGTTTAGACTTTTAAATGAAGGCTCTTTGTAAGCAAGATTATCTCAAATAACTACATCAACAATTCCAAAGCGGCAGGAAAAATGTAACATCTATTAATGATACAAAGAAAAATTTCAATAATAGAGCTTTTTTTTTTTTTTTTGGAATTGCCAGATTGTATGGTATTTTTATTTTTAATTTTTTTCTGTGGAACCTCCATACTGTTTTCCATAGTGGCTGCACTAGTTTGCATTTCTTTTTTTTTTAATTTTTTTAAATTATTATTTGCCCCAGGGGTACAGGTCTGTGAATCATCAGGCTTACACCTTTCACAGCATTCACCAAAGCACAAACCCTCCCCAATGTCCATAACCCATCCACCCTATCCCTACCCTCCCACCCCCCAGGTGGTTAAGGAAGGCCAGACTGATCAATAAAGCTGAAAACAAGGTGGTTTTTCTCCCCCTTTCAAACTGTAAATATTAGATATAATGGATAAAATATATATTCCTATGGGACTGAATGAAAGAAGAAACTATGCTAGATGATATTCCAAAAATGTTACTTTTTTTTACAAACCCTCAGTTTGTTTTTGTGAGATTAGGAGTCTCCTATGGTTTGTCTCCTCCCCCATCCCATCTTGTTTCATTATTTTTCCCTCCCTACCCCCCATGACCCCCCGCCCTGACCCTCAAGTTCCTCATATCAGAGAGATCATATGATAATTGTCTTTCTCTGATTGACTTATTTCACTCATCGTAATACCCTCTAGTTTCGTCCACATTGTTGCAAATGGCAAGATTTCTCAACAATAGAGCTTAATCTGCAATTCCTACTCTTTTATGAATGTATTAGCATCTTAATTTCTTATAGTAAATTGTCATAACTAACTGCCACTGGTTATGACACGGGTATTCCATATGCTATAGTATGTCATCAGTGTTGTCATCAAATATATTTTTTCATCATTTGTTTTCATTTTATCAGTAACTGAGAATGGAAAATTATGCTTTTGGATTGGCCTTTTACTGAATCTTGGCCTGTTAGAGACCACAGCCTGGGATACGTTACCATGTGTGCAGAGCACAGGTAGCCGCCTTCATGCAGTGTACAAACAGGCCGCTCAGTGGATTGCCTCACTGAAGGAATGACACAGGCTGTGGCTCCTTGAGTTATGTTCCAGGCCACTCTCTGAAAAACTGCTGTCTCTTTCATCACATGGGTGAGTGGCCAGCCCCTGTACAGTTCAGGCAGTCTGATGGCTTCTCCTTCTCATTTCTCTTCAGGCCTTGTTTCTTCTTCACATGTGAGTCAGTCCTTGTTTTCTTCATCTACTGCTACCTTAATTTTTTTGTTTTTTTGGATTTAGTTTTTTTTTCTTCCTAGAGAAACTCCCAGAGATATTTTTCATAGCAGTGAGGAGCAGGATACTACTTGTATGGATGATTTGCTCTGGAAAAAAGTAACATTTTTGGAATATCATCTAGCATAGTTTCTTCTTTCATTCAGTCCCATAGGAATATATATTTTATCCATTATATCTAATATTTACAGTTCGAAAGGGGGAGAAAAACCACCTTGTTTTCAGCTTTATTGATCAGTCTGGCCTTCCTTAACCACCTCAGCTTGATGCTATGAAACTCCATGGCTCTGTTAGAGGAGTATTTACATCTGTTCTGTGCCTACTTCTCATCAGCAAGGATGCTCTTCACTGCTGGGATCACTTGTACCAGTTGACTCCTCTACCTTCCCCACAGTTCTTCCGAAGAGAACTAGAATGTTCACATCAGGGCTGCCGCACTGCACAATTTCTGGGGGAATCACTCACATTGGAATATGTTTCACTGATGTACTCTGAGGTTTTTCATTGCTATTCCTGGAACATGTTTTAGCCAAGTTTCCTGAAACCAGACTTTATGTATTATATACATGGATGTTTGGAAATCTTTATGGTTCTTTTTTTTTTTTTTAAAGATTTTATTTATTTATTTCACAGCAGGAGAGAGATCACAAGGAGGCAGAGAGGCAGGCAGAGAGAGGGGGGGAAGCAGGCTCCCTGCTGAGCAGAGAGCCCGATGTGGGGCTCTATCCCAGGACCCTGAGATCATGACCTGAGCCGAAGGCAGAGGCTTTAACCCACTGAGCCACCCAGGTGCCCTAAAGATTTGATTTTTAAGTAAACTCTACACCCAATGTGGGGCTCAAACTCACAACCCCAAGATCAAGAGTCACATGCTCCACTGACTGAGCCAACCAGGTACCCCAAGCTATAGCAAATATAACTTTGGGCATCGTTTGTTACACACCATTTTGGTGACAATAGCTGAGTAACACAGAAAGTTGTCTTTTTTTTTTTTAATGTGCCACATGTGGGGAAAAGGACTTGACTTGTGTTTCTTCAAAAAGCCTTCCTAGGATCAACAAGCACCAGTTGGAGCAGGGCTTGTCCTTGGCACTATTGACATTTGGGGTCAGATCATTGTTTGTTGTCAGGGGATGGAGGGGTGTTTTGTGTATTGTAGGGTGTTTGACAGCATCCCTAGCCTCTATCTACTAGATGCCAGAAGTACCCCACCCCCAGTTGTGGCAACCAAAAATGTTTACAGATACTGACGAATGCTCTCTGGGGGCAAAATTGCCTCACTTATGAATCATTGAGTTAGAAGGCAGATTTGGGTTCAGTTTGAGAAGGAACTTTCCCACGGTGACTATTTTAATGAAGTAAGCTTCTAAACTGGATTTGAAGTGGATCCTGTGGGATTTACTTTTTCATTGCATAGGGATTAGATCAGAAACCATCTAATAGGCCTCCCAGTGCTGACTCTTCACACTGATGAACTAATCTGAAAGAGAATTTCATCATTCCTTAACATATGCTAGGGAGACTTTAAATAAAATCATAATATTGGTAGTCTGTTCAGCTCATGAACATACTTTAGAAGCATTTTCATAAATATGAAATGATAAATGCTATTTAAACACCAGTAGTCATTCAGATTGCTTAGAGAACACCTCCTTTATAACCTGGCTGGTATTAGAGGACAGTATTACACCTTTCTTATTGCTATGTAGTATGAAATGGTTGTCAAGATGTCTTTTTTAAATCTTAGAGAATGTTATTTGATTAGTAATATATATACGTCTGTATTATAATAACAATGTCACAAAATTGTCATGCTTTTTAAAGCAAAATTTTTAAGTTAAATCCCTATTATGGAAAAGGCATTTTCAAAAATATTTAGTTCTATGGCTTGACTTCTACTTGGGCTAGGTCATTGGAGATCTCTTAAGAGTCCAGAGAGTTTGTGCAATCAAGAGGGCTGGAGGAGAGTCTCTCATTGCACAGAACCTTGATGCCCCAGACTCTTTTCTCAGAAAAAGAAGCCAGAAGCTCATTAGTAATCACATCCTGTCTCTATGCAGTTGAGGCTAACCCTTGGCTTTGCAAAGTCTTCCTCTTCCTGTTGCCGCTACCACCTAGCAGCAGCCCTTGGCTCTCTCTGGCATGATTAGAGATTCTGTGAAGTTGTCAGAGGAAGCCAGATGATAGCAGTTTCTGTACTGGTAGGATCCAGTGTAAGAATCAGTTGCTGTCTTAGGCCGTTGTCTTTGCAAGGACAGAAAAGTAAATATTAGGAATATCAGAAAGAGAGACAAGCATGAAAATGAGGATGTTTGTGAATCTGTGCTAGAACATTTGGAGTATATTCAAGGAGAAAAGAACCAAATAGTAAAAGTAGGCTCTTTTATTTTTTTAAGACTTATTTATTGATTTGAGAGAGAGAGAGAGCAGGAGCAAGAGGGGCAGAAGGAGAAGGAGGTGGAATCCCAGCTGTAGATTCCCTGCTGAGTGCAAAACCCAATATGGTGCTCAATCCCGGGACTCTGAAATCTAAATCAAGAGTCAGATACTCAAATGACTGAGCCACCCAGGCACACCTAAATGTAGCTTCTTAAAGATAACCCTGGAACATTTTGCTTAGAAATAGGTTAAAATAAAACATTCTTTACCAAGAGGATTTGACTTAAAAGATTGTTAGAAGTTCATTATCAAACTAGCAGCTACAGTTTCACAAACAGGTATATAATACTTGTTAAAATTGTTCAGATTTCTTTCTTAACTCCTTCCTTCCTTCCTTCCCTTTCCCTCCCTCCTTCCTTCCCTTTCTCACCTTCATTCCTTCCCTCCCTCCCTTCACTCCTTCCTTCTCCCCCCCCCCTTCTCTTTTAGGGAGAGTGTGTGGGGTGAGGGAGAGAGAGAATCTTAAGCAGACCCCACATGCGCAGAGCCTGTCACAGGGCTCGATCCCATGACCCCGAGATCATGACCTGAGCTGAAATCAAGTCAAACGTTTGACTGACTGAGCCACCTAGGCACCCTGGAATTGTTCAGGTTTCTGATTAATTTCCAAAACACTAGAAATTAGGGAAGCTCCTTTTATTAACCTGGATTATAGATGAATTGTGATTTTTTTTAAAGATTTCATTTATTTATTTGACACAGAGAGAGAGATCAGATCACAAGTAGGCAGAGAGGCAGGCAGAGACAGAGGAGGAAGCAGGCTCCCCGCTGAGCAGGGAGCCTGATGCGGGCCTCCATCCCAGGACCCTGAGATCATGACCTGAGCCGAAGGCAGAGGCTTTAACCCACTGAGCCACCCAAGCGCCCGAATTGTGACTTTTTATGATTAATTTGGAAAGGTTTTTTTTCTACACTTATGAATATTAGAACAAAGCAACTTTTATAGAGTTAGATTTACTGAAGGACTTTTAGAATTTTATAGTTAGGAATATGAAATGAGAAAGTTTTAGTAATTAAAAGATAGTTTCTTAGAGATACTATTAGCAAATCTTCATTTCTAATTGGAATTAATTCCATTTACTAGAGAAAAGTATCAAAATTATATATGTACCTCTAGCTGCATGTATGTGGCAGACTAGAACTTCAGGTCTATGTTTCTGTTGGGCCTCTGACCAGTTGCAGAGGGAATAAACAATGAATCCCAATATTCTAAATGGCATGTTGTAATAGTAAAGGCTTATGACAATATGGAAGACAGCCAGAAATTATTACCAGCTGAATAAATAAGCAGTCAAGTAAGAATTTACAGTGTTTTAATAAATGTCTGGGAGATGCCCTTTGGATACTATGTTAATAAAGCAGTAAACTGAAAGGATGAGACAGAGTTCCATGAGATTGAGTTTTGTGCACAGTGACAGCCCCTGTGCCCCAAAGAGTGCCTACCCATAATGGACACCAAATAAGTACTTGTTGTATGGAATAAAGAAAGAGGGAAGGAAGAAAATAAATTTAAAGTAATACAAGGTCAGAGAAAGAAATAATCTGTAAGAGTGAAGAAGAGTGCATTTTAAAATACAGCACACTACCCACACTACTATTGCTTGCTGCTTTGCCTCATTTTCCCACCTGACGGTAAAACTCACTAAAGATTAGACTCAAAATGGATAAAAGACCTCAATGTGAGAAAGGAATCCATCAAAATCCTCGAGGAGAACACAGGCAGCAACCTCTTCGACCTCAACCGCAGCAACTTCTTCCTAGGAACCTCACCAAAGGCAAGGGAAGCAAGGGCAAAAATGAACTATTGGGACTTCATCAAGATTAAAAGCTTTTGCACAGCAAAGGAAACAGTCAACAAAACCAAAAGACAACTGACAGAATGGGAGAAGATATTTGCAAATGACATATCAGATAAAGGGCTAGTATCCAAAATCTATAAAGAGCTTCTCAAACTCAACACCCATAAAACAAATAACCCAGTCAAGAAATGGGCAGAAGACATGAACAGACATTTCTCCAAAGAAGACATCCAAATGGCCAACAGACACATGAGAAAGTGCTCAACATCACTCGGCATCAGAGAAATACAAATTAAAACCACAGCGAGATACCACCTTACACCAGTCAGAATGGCTAAAATCAACAAGTCAGGAAATGACAGATGTTGGCGAGGTTGCGGAGAAAGGGGAACCCTCCTACACTGTTGGTGGGAATGCAAGCTGGTGCAGCCACTCTGGAAAACAGTATGGAGATTCCTCAAAAAGTTGAAAATGGAGCTACCCTACGACCCAGCAATCGCACTACTGGGTATTTATCCTAAAGACACAAAGGTAGTGATCCTCAGGGGCACGTGCACCCGAATGTTTATAGCAGCAATGTCCACAATAGCCAAACTATGGAAAGAACCTAGATGTCCATCAACAGATGAATGGATAAAGAAGATGTGGTATATATATACAATGGAATACTATGCAGCTATCAAAAGAAACGAAATCTTGCCATTTGCAACGACATGGATGGAACTGGAGGGTATTATGCTGAGCGAAATAAGTCAATCAGAGAAAGACAATTATCATATGATCTCTCTGATATGAGGAACTTGAGGGGCAGGGTGGGGGGTCGTGGGGGGTAGGGAGGGAAAAATAATGAAACAAGATGGGATGGGGAAGGAGACAAACCATAAGAGACTCCTAATCTCACAAAACAAACTGAGGGTTACTGGGGGGTGGGAGGGTAGGGATAGGGTGGATGGGTTATGGACATTGGGGAGGGTTTGTGCTTTGGTGAATGCTGTGAAAGATGTAAGCCTGATGATTCACAGACCTGTACCCCTTGGGCAAAAAAAAAAACAAAAAAACAAAAAAACTCACTAAAGGCCCTGCCATACTCCTCTTTGAATCCGGAGACTGTAGCATATAGTAGTAGCCTTTATTGAAAAGCTGTGGTTTACAAAGCACTGCTCTTCCCTGCAACAGCCCTATGAGGTATTATTGTCCCCATTTTAGAAATAAAGGAAACAGAAAGTGAAGGAGGTTACATAGTTTGCCCAGAGCCACACTGTGGAGCTGGCAGTCCATCTCAGGATTGTGTAACTCCTGAGCTCTAGTACAAAATTTTCGGGCCAGATTATCCAGGTACTCACCAAATGTGTGCTGAGTGTTCTTAAAAAAGTGAAGAGTAGGTGTCAAAGAATTCACCAAGGAGATGGCATTAAGCTAGATCTTAAAGTAAGATTTGGATATGATGAAATGGCAGGGGGGTGATGAGTATTCAGGCAAAAGGGACAATCAGTTAAAAAAATAGGTACAAGCACAGAGACATAGAATATAAGAGTTCTGGTTTTCTGCCATGTAGGCTATATTTGAAAGAGTAATAAAGAGTAATAATTTAGGGCGCCTGGGTGGTTCAGTGGGTTTAAGCCTCTGCCTTCAGCTCAGGTCATGATCTCAGGGTCCTGGGATCGAGCCCTGCATCGGGCTCTCTGCTCAGCAGGGAGCTTGCTTCCTCCTGTCTGCCTGCCTCTCTACCTACTTGTGATCTCTCTGTCTGTGTCAAATAAATAAATAAAATCTTTTTTTAAAAAGTAATAATTTGGGTCTAGGTTGTAGAGGGCCTTGGATGGTAATCTGAGATATTTGGATTTTACTTTGGACACACTATCAATTCATCAAAGATGTTTTTTAGCAGGAAAGTGCTTTATGTCATTTGAATTTTAGTCTACCCTCATCCCAAAGCTATATATTTTAAAATCCCTCCTCTACTTTAAAGTGTTTTCCATCATTGATTGAAATGATGGCACACTATCACTAGATAGAACAACTTGCTTTCCTCCAACCACACTAGTTATGTCCTTTTAATATTGTTTTTAGATGTTTTTGACTTTCTGTAAATAATAGGCATTTTCCCACAATATACTTTTTTCCCCACTCAGCATTATATTCTTGAGATCATTTATATTATAGATCATATTGTGTGAATACACCACAAGTCATCCATTCTGGTAATAATGAAACTTTTTTGTTATTACAAACATTGCTGATATAAATATTCTTGTATATATCTCATTGTGTAAATATGTTAGTTTTCCCAGAGCAGTAGTTCTCAAATTTGACCGAATTTAGGAATCACCTGCAGGGCTGTTTAAACCCAAGTTGTTAAGCTCATTGTCTGATTCAGGAGGTCTGGGGTGGGTCCCAAGAATTTGCATTCCTAACAAGTTTTCAGGTACTAGTGATCTGTTGATCCAAGAACCAACTCCCTCAGAGTATAGCTCTAACTGTGGAATTGCTGGAATGAAGTAGAAAATACATATTTTCAAGTTTACTAGGTAATACTAGATTGTTTCCTATATGCAATGTGAAAGAGAATTGTCAGACTTGCATTTTTGCCAGATTGGTGAGTGTTATTTGTATCTTATTATGTGGCTGAAAAGGAAAATTGATATGCCCTTTTTTTCATATTACAACTTTCAGAATATGTGGAACTTGCCCATTTTAAATAACCTTTCCAGGGTAGGGGAGATGTACACACACACATGCTCTATTACACAGAAAAATGTGGGTGTGCTGATCAAATTCAGTTTGGGTTGCCTAAGAAAAATCTAAGATAATTTTTGCAATTTGTAATGTTTTTATTCTTCCTTTAGCCTTATTTTTAAAAAAAAAATGGAAAAAACACAGGAGAAATTTCACTTTAGTGAGAAGATTTTTTAAATTGAAGATACTCCATTTAATTGAGGAAAGTACAAAAAACTAATTTGGAAAGATTTGATTAGATACTACACTAGTTTTTTTCCCTTCCTCAGAGAAGGAAAGCCAACTCCTTAAAAGCCAGGTCCAAGCTGCCTTTATGGTTAACATGTTCACATTCTTGATGAGAAGCTACTGCAGACCTGACCCTGTGTTCAGAAGTGTTGCTTTCCAAGTTATTATTTGAGCAAAATTATGTCGGTGTCCTGGTTCTGGTAGGTGGTGTTTGAATTCTCACAGTGGTGTGGTGTACCCAAAGAGCTTATGTATCATGAGTGGGTGGGCCGTGGGCTTTGGCATCTGTTGTCTGTATGACTGGACACTAATGGATGACTGTCTTTCAGCTTTCATGACACTGGTTATCATATTGCTGCACGTGTTCTGGGGCATCATATTTTTTGATGGCTGTGAGAAGAAGAAATGGTCTGCCCTTCTTGTAGTTCTGCTGACCCATCTGCTGGTGTCCACCTTGGTGAGTATTGCCACCATGCTCACATTGTTTTTTGGAACTCAAGTCCCCATATCTAAAATGATAGATTCCACTCTAAATGAAATACAGACTAATGGTCAAATGAAGAAATTCCAAAAAGTTGTTGACTGGATGAATGAGTGAACGGTAGATAAATAAATCATCTAAGTCTTCCTACAGAAAAAAAGCAACTATTAATTTGTTGGTTGATTTCATTAAAGATTTTTTCTATGTATCTTTTATGGGTATAGTCAAACCTGAAATAGTCTTGTATTATGCTTATGTTACACATCTAAACAATTTCCATGGTATCCTTATACTATGTAAATTTTAATAGCCTTATATTATAACATAAAAATTATATTACAGTTTGCTTAACTGATTGATCACATATTTTTCTACTTTTGTTTCTTATAATACTATCTTGAATATCTTTGTACATGGAAGTTTTTGAATATGATATTTAGCTTCCAAGGAATGAAAATATTAAATGATATGAATATTTTTAAAGCCCTAGATGCCAGTTGCTAAAATACTCTGCACAAAGGTTGTACCATTTTTGCTCATTCTGATCAATAATAAGAGTGCCCAATTTATTCCCTCCACACTGAAATTATAAGTATGCCAGCTTTCAAAATAAAGTTTTGTTGTGTTTTTTTTTTTAAATATTTATTTATTTGACACAGAGAGACATAGCAAGAGAGGGAACACAAGCAGAGGGAGTGGGAGAGGGGGAAGCAGGCTTCCCACCGAACAGGGAGCCCAATGCAAGGCTCAGTCCCAGGACCCTGGGATCATGACCTGAGCCGAAGGCAGACGCTTAATGACTGAGCCACCCAGGTGCCCCCAAAATAAAGTTTAAAAGGAAAGCTTGACTAGATATGTTTTCTAAGAACTATTTAATGCTTTGGGTCTGACTTTCATTGTAATTTGTCATATATTTACATCAGAATTATCCTCACCACTGCCTTGTCCAGACCCTTATGATTTGTCACTTCAAGTATTGAAAAGGTTCTTTCTGGTGGTGTCCTGCCTCATGTTTCTCTCTTCTCCATCCATTTAGAATTTATATCAGGTTTCTCATACTGGGCTCCTTGACCTCTGATCCATCTAAAGTGCCATCTTACAGGGGTGCCTGGCTGGCATAGTCAGTAGAACATGTGACTCTTGATCTCAGGATCATGAGTTCAAGTCTCACACTGGGCATAGAGATTACTTAGATAGATAGATAGATAGAAAGATAGATAGATTGATTAAAAATGCAATCTTACTGCTTCCCCTACCTAAAACTTTTCAGTGGCGCAGGATGTTAAAGTTACCTTTAATATGATGGCAACTATGTGAGGCCAAGTCTTCATTGGAAAAAAGACTAGAAAGAGGCTGCGTTAAAATATTAATAGCATTTATCTCTGAGTTGATTCTTTTTTTCTTTATCGTTTTTGGCATGTTCCAAATTTTTACAATGTATGCTTTTATAATGAGAAAGGAGATTACATGAAAAAGCAGATATCCTTTTTATAAATCCAATTTGCTATTGATTCATTTAACAAATATTTACTACTCAGCCTTCTGTGTTCCAGGCACTGTTCTAGATAAACAAAGAAGTTTAGTGAGCAAAACAAAGATTTGTTTTTACAGTTTAGTGGGGGAAAGAGAGGCATTAAGTAGTACGCATAATAAATAATAAATTTTATAGTGATAGGTACTGTGGACAGTAGTGCAGGTCAAAAGGAATCCAGCATGTAGGGAGGCAGGAGATGTCAAATTTTTGAATTAGCTGGTCAGTGTAGGCTTCATTGTGAAGGTGACATTTGAGAAAGAAGTGAAGTAGATTGGTCATGTGGCTCTCCAGATAAAGAACATCCTGGACAGCACAGTCAGTGGCAAAGTCCTAAGGTCAGAGAACTTGGTTGGCATGTTTTTGGAAGTGAGGATGGCCAGAACAGAGTGAGCCAGGGGAAAGTTAGTAGGAGATACTGTCACAGAGTTGAAGGTGGGAGGGAAGTAGAGACTGGAAGTGAGAACCACATCTAGATAATGCAGGACTTTGACGTTTACTCTCAGTGAAATGGGAGTCATTGTTGGGTGTTAAGGAGTGGGACATGATTTTAAAAGGATCACGTTGCTGTGTTAAGAGTAAACTGTAGCAGAGAAAAAGATTATAGTCATCAAGAAGAGGGTGGTGATAATTTACATGAAATAGCAATGGATATAACGAGAAATGATCAGATTGAGGACATATGTTTGAAAGTAGAGCCAACAGTTTCCTGACAGACTGGATAAGGCATAGGAGAGAAAGAAGAGGAGCCAAGGGTGCTTCCAGGGTTTTGGCCTGGGCAATAAGAAGGATGGAGTTGCCATCAGCTGGGATGGGGAAGCTTGTGAGGGGAGATCAAGAGTTTATCTGGGCACATTATAAATGTGATGGAGGTGCCTATTGGACATCCAAATGGAAATGTTTGTTAGACAGTTGGATGAAAAAGTCTGGAGTTTGGGAGAGAAACCCAGGGCAGAAGAGGTGATTTCAAGGAGTAAGTTTAAGCAGACAAGAAAAGAGTCCCAAGGACTGAGCCCTGGGACACTCCCACTTGAGACTGAGGAAAGAGGAGCCAGCAAAGGAGACTGAAAACGAGCCACTAGTGAGGCTGGAGGGAAACCAGGAGCCAGGTGTCCTGGAAGCCATATGTATCAAGGAAAAAATGATCAGCTATTGCAGATGTCTGTGAGATAAAAGCCAGACTTCTTTCTTTGACCCAAGCCTCTTCTCATCCATACTGGTGCAAAACTTACCTGTTGCTGCTCCCCATAGTTCACATCATGTACTCCATCTAAATTGATCCATTGTGGCTACCCAACAGGCATGCCTTGTCCATGCTGTTTTATCTGCAGTGACTCGTCTCCCCTTAACCTAAGTCAGTATGGAAAAGTACTCATTCAGTGTGAAGCCTCCCTGGAAAAGGTGCATATTCCAGACTCAGCACAGTCACTAGCTCTTAATTCATAGCTGTGTTATAATACTTATCTTCAGAAAGTATTGTTTTATTTAATATAATTCTTATATCTCTCCAACTAGAGTTTGATCATCAAGGATGGGACCTTATCTTACCAATCTTTATTTCTTCAATCCAATAAATGTTGTTGAATACTGAATAGTTGATATTCTCTTTAATGATTAAAAAAAAACCCAGGAAAATGTAAACTAAAATAAAAAGAACCTGGGAAATTTGAAAGATTATATACCAAAATGTTAACAGTGGTTATCTCTGAATAGCAGATTTCAGAGAATGTTTAAGTAATTGTTTTATTAAAATACACATGTGGAAAAGTATACAGATCAGAAGCATACATCTTGATGAATGTAACCTACGTAACTTATACCCAAATGAAAACTGAAACATTATCAGTTCCCACAAGCCTCCTACCATGGTCCTGACTTGTAACATGCAGCTTGTCTTACCTTTTGGTATTTTATGTAAACAGAACCATTTAGTCTTTGCTCTTGTGTCTGACTCTTTTCATTCAATATCATGTGTGTGAGATTCATCTATATGTATAGCTATTAATTGTTCATTTCTTGCAGTATAGTGTTCTACTTTGTGACTGTACCTTGCTTTATCCATTCTTCAGCAGAAATGGTGTCTCCAGTTTCTAACTGTTGTGAATAGTTACGCTTTGAGCATTCTAGCATATGTCTCTTGAGTATATGTACACGTTTCTTTTGGATATATGTGATATATGCCTAGGAATGGAATTGCTGGTCATGCAGTGTACATATCTCAACTGTTCATACCACCCAGTTTTTCAGAGTAATTGTATCAACTTATATCCCCACCATTAAATTTGTGGGTGGCAGTTCCTCCCCCTCATCACCAACAGTTAGTATGTCACTCTATTGTTACTCATCCTGCTGGGTGTATGGTGGTACCACATTGTGGTTTTATTTTATTTTATTTTTTAAAGATATTATTTATTAGAGAGAGAGCACATGTGATGGATGGGCAGGGGCAGAGGGAGAAGCAGACTCCCTGCTGAGCAGGGAGCCCGGTACAGGGCTAATCGCCAGACTCCAGGATCATGACCTGAGCTGAAGGCAGTCGCTTAACCAACGGAGCCACCCAGGCATCCTCACATTGTGGTTTTAGTTTGCATCTCCCTCATGATTAATGAGATTAAGCGTGTCTTAATATATTTATTGGCCATTTGGATAATTCTTTCATGAAGTGCCTGTTCAGATCTTTTGCCTATAATCCTATTGGATTATCTTTTTGATTTTTAGGAGTTCTTTCTGTATTCTCTAAAAAAGGTCTTTGTCAGATGTACATATTATAAGTAACTTCTCCTATAGTGTGGTTTATCTTTGCATCCTCTTTATGTTGTCTTTTTTATGAGCAAAAGTTCTTTATTTTGATGTAGTTTAATCAATTTTGCTTCATCATTTATAGTTTTTGTTTTCTGCTCATTAATATTAACCTATCTGAATTCCAATTTTAAAATTTATTTTACTCATTTGTGTATTTTAATTTTCTACAACAATCACATATTCTGTGATTGTTTAAAGGAGAAAAAAATTTAAAGAAGCTAAAGAGAAATATAAAAGAACTTAGCACCCTGTAAAGTAAATTAAAATTTAGTGGATTTCTGAAGAATCCAAAAAATGCTCAATGCCTGCCATGTCCATAGATGCCTCTTGAGAAAAGCACTTTTTCTGCATAAGGTGCCACCTGCAAAACCAGCCCATTTTCTTGGCCAGAGCTGATAGGCCGGGTCGGTATCTTAACCAGGAACATGTGCAGGTAGGGTGAGGGTAAGAACAGTGATGAGCCAGGGAGGCACTCCCCTTGAAGCCCCTTATAGGCAGAGGTCTGTGGTGAGAGGTTCACCCAGTTAGTTCCTCTCCTTTGTTAAGTGTAAGTTCGGGGCTAGCTGGAAACCCATCTCCCCACCTTACTCTGGGCCAGTGAAGGAAGTATCTCTTCTCTCAAAGGCCAGTCCCTCCACCTGGGCTCTGGATCCAGTTTTCTCCCACAAGGACCTCACTCTGATCGTACCCTGGGTCCCACATCACCAGCTTTTCCCTCTATTCATCAGCATATAGACATATCTTAAAACTCTCCACTATTGCCTTTCCCCCATCTAGCCATCAGTCCCTTTTTTTCTGTTCCCCATCACAGCAAAATTTCTCAGAGTTACCTCCACTAATTTTGTTTCCACTTCTTCACCTCTCGTACTTCTAGTCCAGTCTGGCTTCTGCTCAACCACCCTTCTAAAATTGCACTTGTCAAAATCAAAGAAGACCTCCATTTCTCAAAAACACATTGGCGTTTTTGTTTTCATCTCAGCAGCCTTTAAAAGAGTTGACCACTCTCTCTGTGAAACATTTTCCTCTTTTGACTTCTATATCACACTGTCTTGATTTTCCTCTTACCTCGCTGTTTGCTCTGCTCAGACCCCTTTGCCAACTTTATTTCAGTAAGAGTCAAGACGATAGAATGTTGTTGATACTTTTAATTTGCTTCCGTGATACTTAGCAACACAAAAAATTTATAAATGTTCTCAGGGCTTGGTCCTGACTTCTCCTTTCCTTTCTCTCTATGATAGCTCCCTGGGTAACTGCATTCAGAGCCGTGGCTTTAAATACTGTCTATGGGCTGTGCTTCTCCATCCCTTTTTCTAGCACAAGCCTCCCTTCTCAGCCCTGTATTCCTAAGCCTAATGCTTTCCTGATGTCTGTCCTTCAAAATCTCATAGGCATGTCACTCTTAGCTTGTCCTCATTGGACTTGATTCTCACCCATCACTCAGAGCGTAGTCTTTCCCAAGTCTTTGTCATCTCATTAAATAGCGCTACCATTTACCAAAAGGCAGAAACATGGAAGCCATGTTGACCTCCCCCTTTCCCTCACATTCCTTCCATCAGCAAGTCCTGTCAGTCCATATCACCCGCTCTCTCCATCTCTACCACCACCACTCTGGTCTAAGTCACCATCCTGTACTCTCCTCAACCAGTGTAAAATCTTCCTCTTCTTTTTTATTATTAACATATAATGTATTATTTGATTCAGGGGTACAGGTCTGTGATTCCTCAGTCTTACACATTACCCAGCTCTCACCACAACACATACCCTCCCCAGTGTCCATCACCCAGCGGCTCCATCCCTTGCACCCCCCCCCCACTCCATCAACCCTCAGTTTGTTTCCTGAGATTAAGATTCTCTTACGGTTTGTCAGTGCAAAATCTTCTTACTGAGTCTCCCCGCTTTCAACATTGCCTCCTTTAATCCATTTTGTGCAGTTTTAAACATCTAAATCAAGTCACTCGGCTCCCCTACCTTGACCCCTTCTGTGACCCTCCATTGCACTAGGGATAAAGTCCACACTCCTTACCAACGTGCTGCATAACTGGTTCCTGCCTTCCTCTCTGATCTCATCTCGTGTGCTGCCCCTCCATCTCTACATGTGATTAATATCACTCCAACTATATGTCAGTTTAAATGCCACTTCCTCAGGACTACCCCTGAGCAACCTAGGTAGACCACCTTGTTCTTACTTATCTAGCACCATCACAATTAAAATTATTCTGTCTAGAATTCATCATAATGTGTAGTTATTTGATTCATTTATTTGTTTCTTCATTCATTACTTGTCTCTCTTACTAGCATGTTAGGTCCATTAGGATAGATACTCTGGTCTTGTTATGTAACACAATACCTCTTGGCATTCCTTCAGTGTTTTTTAAGTGAACTTTTGGAACCCTCAGTAGTGCTGCTGAAAAAGAGATGCTCTTCCCTCATGTTCCCTTGAATACTAAGGATTCATCCTAGAGTAACTTGGACTTGTCTTTCTTGCAAGTTGTAAGAGCTGGTTAACTCAGAAATTATTATGAACCGGGCCCAGGTCATATAACATGTATCTTCTGTTGGGTATTCCATTAGATTCTGACTTCTAATTACCCTCCAGGCTTGCCATTTGAATATAGCAAAGCACACGTCTATGGGCTAGTGTCTGTTGACAGGGTTAGTTCTATGTGCCTTTGTGCTACTTAGTATGTGACGTACATCATATGTTCAGTGAAACACAGCCCAGCTATTGAAAGTATCCTGTATTTTCCTTAATCTTTAGTTACTCTGCATGTTTAGTAAGCTTACTGTTATTACACAGCCAATTTTTTTTTTTTGCAGACCTTCATAAGTCCTCATTATGGAATAAATCTGGTGTCAACATACTTAATTATGGTACTCATGGGCATCTGGGCATTCTTTGTTGCTGGAGGCAGCTGTCGAAGCCTGAAGCTCTGCCTACTATGCCAGGACAAGGACTTCCTCCTTTTCAACCAGCGCTCCAGATAACCTCTGAGAACCAGCACCTGTCAAACAGTAAGCTGCATCTTTAGAGGAAGCACAACTGTGCCTTTTTCTAAAAATTCCTTTTCCTGGTGGAATTTAGAAAAAACAAAACCATCTAGATAAAATATGACTTTCATGCAACAGCTCTCTGAAAGGGATACATTAGTGGGTGTACATGTCCTGGCTACACATTAGACTATCACCTGGGGAAGTGTAAAGAAGATTGATATCTGGGCTTCACCTTCCATGTGTAATTGGTCTGGGTATTTGGTCATTTTTAGGATTTTATTTATTTGAGGCAGGAGAGGAGCAGAGGGAGAGGGACAGGCAGACTCTGCGCTGAGTGTGGAGCCTGATGCAGGGCTCAGCCTCAGGACCCTGAGATCATGACCTGGAGCTGAAACTAAGAGTCTGACGCCCAACCAATGGAACCACCCAGGCGTCTCTGGGCATTTGGTTAATTTTTTAAAGCTTCCTAGATGACTCTGAAATGCAGCCAATTTAAGAACCATCGGTGTCCAAATAGGAACTTAGGCCTAAGAACACCATAAATGAATAAAAGTCAGATGTTCAACTGTCTCTCAACTCAGCTTGTGCTGAGCAGGTAAATCTTTGAATGTCAAATCCTGCTTGGCCTTTGTCTTTTTAAGTTGTGAAGTCACAAAAGGCTAAAGGGCTCTCATCCTTACAAACTGTTTTCATGTTCTTTACTGGCACCTGATTTTATGAAAACATGGCAGGTTGTGCTTCTATACGCACTAGTAAATCACACTGACTTACTCCGATAATTTAGCCAAAGTAAGCTATTGATTAACAAGCTACATTCTTTCTGTAGTTTTTACTCTAGACTTCGCTTTTTGAGGCATTACATTGTTTTGAGCATAGATTCAGTTTCTTTAACCAAAAGCCAATTATCTTCTGATTCCTGGGAAGGTATTATAAACCAGGAATTTGTGTGCAACTTCTGTAAAGTCTTTTCTGGGTTTAAGGCTTTTCATGAGCTCTGTCCCAAGGCAGTGTTTACCAACTGAGTGCAGATAGCAGGGCAGGTTGAGGTGAAGCCCATTGTTCTATCTCTTAGCAGTTCTGCTGATGGCTCAGTGATGTGCCCTTGGATAGACTTCACTAGAGTGGGTGAAAGTTTATCAGAAGCATGAGGAAAACAAGCCAGTAGGGTGATGTTGACACTTTTAATTTGCTCCTGTGATACTAACCAGCACTCCCCTCGGCCCCCAACAAGTAATGTAGTGTAAAATTGGAAATGTCTGAAACTGCCAAAATCATGCTTTTACAAAATCCATATACTCTTTAGATCTAGCAACTGTCTCTGGGCTTTAGTAGCAGATATAACCTTCCCTTTACAGGAATACCCAAGGTGTGTGTTCAGCTTCTAGGCAGCCCTTTTGATTTCCTTTATAAAGAGGAAACGCCAATGAATTGTGCCTTTACTAACTAGAAATTGTTCCCAGTTGATGGCGAGAATGGATGGTGTGAAATGAAAATTCCCTACACATTAAGGTGATAAGCTCAGTGCATCCCACATGTACAGTAGAACATCCAAAAGAAATAGCAGCAATGAGAGGGCTCATGACAGATGGAAGAATTTGACAGTACAGTGGTGGAGAAGAATAATGAACATGTTTAAAATAGGAAGATGGCCAGTATTTTGGGCTAGCTGCGCATCATTTCAGGGGCCAGAACTTCTCACATGAACTAGACCTTTACCATTGAAATCCCTCCCATAGTTAAATAACTAGAATTTCTCAATCTAGGGATTCAAGGTAAATAGGATTTCCAGCAAGGCTGTAAAGAGTCCCTAGCAATTATAGTTATTCTCCTAAAGTTTACTTCACAACACTGATACCAGTGCTTCCACTAGAGTTTGTGGTTTTCCACCATTATACAAGATTTTCCTTAGACTAGAAGAGTCATCGGAAGAGTCAAGGACAGAGAGACTGAACAATGAAATTTACCGTGCAGAGTTGAGGGGAATGAGATACCCGTGGAACTGGGCTTTATTCCTGTTGGAACGTGGTGTTCTTTGATGGACAGAATAAGAACAATATATAGTTGGTTATCCCTGTTGACATACTAATTTCTTGAATGGGTAGTCTGATAAAATATTTGATCTGTAAAGTACTGAAAAATATGAGAATGTTAATATTACTCATTACTGCATTCTGAGGATGTCCTCTGTACTCTGAGGATGTTCTCTGTACTTAGTATTGCTTAAAGAAGCTGGGATACTGTAAAATCTCATTTATAAAAACTTGTCAGGCAAGAGGAAAATTTTCTCTGATGGCGAGACTTGTCTGAGGAAATTATTTAATAATCTTTGACTCCCTATGAATAAAGGAACTTTGTACTCCTTATTTCTCTTAAAATGTGAGCATTGCCATAGTCAGTTTAGGTACTATTTTTACAAATAGCCCTGCTTTGCCTGATGCCAACGGCACTCAGAGGGAGAGTGTAGTTTTTTTCCTCTGTTGCTGTGTATATACTGAGGTGCCTCTTTTTTTTTTCCCCCCTCTGCGTTTGTTTTCTATGAGGAGCCTTCTGAGCCCTGATAGTATTTGGACAAGAGGTGGTGTTGATACTTTATGTTCTCCTCCACACAAAGCTTTCTCAGTTTGGAAGGAAATGTGGGTAAAGTTAGAGTTGACCTTGGAATGTGACTATTGTTGCAGTGCTTGAATATTTTGCCATGTGATTAATAGAGATTGATTTTGTTGCTCTCTAATTTGTATTTTTTTTAATCATTTAAGTTAGTTATTGTAACTGGAAAAGTTTTGTTACCTCAATCCTGGCCTGCCTGGCTGGTAATATAGTAGTAGCAGCCTCTTTTAGAGCATCTAATGAAAACGTGGGTGAAAGGAAGAAACGATGATAACTGCAGATCGCATAGAGAATGGCTTTTGTTCTCGTTAAATTTTTTTTTTCTTAAAGCACATTTCAATGTTTGCTGAGATTGGCAAATTCACATAAAAAATAATAGATGTTCTTGTCCATAGAGTTGGGTGCAGGATAAGCAGTTGTGACAGGAGCTTCCTCCTACATGTACTCCTCCCACTTTGCAGTCACCTCAGACTAGCCCGGAAGCAGGGATTAGCAGTCACTGGGCCTGAGGGCTCTGGGGAGGCCCAGTGGCGACCTGTCTTGGGCAGCAGCAGCCTGCTCCCTGGGCAGAGCTCCCTGAAAGTGCTAGCTCTAGTTAGTTAACTTTTTCTTGGGTCCTACAGTTACTAACTCCAGGTGGACAAAGTAGATATCACAATAAAACAATTTTAAAGTGCTTTGCTTAGAGCATTTTGTTTATGATTGCAGTGTTTACAGTTCTTATATAATAAAAGGCGTTACTGCTATTAAATTCTAGTGTTTAGAGAGGTGGCTACTATATGTATCATTTTATATAAGTATACAATATGTATCGTTTTATATAAGTTATGCTGTTATGTCGTATATACTTGTAATATCAGGCCTTGCATTCAATACACAATGCAATAGACTCTTTCCAGACCTGTATTTTTCAGTGACCAATAAAAGTATTGTTTGGCACTCACTATTCATTCCCCATGTGTCCTCTTCTTTGGAGCAGTGTATTCTTCAGTATCTGTTGTTAGACTTTTTGTCTACTATAGAACTTGGCTGTATACTCTGTTGTTTATGACTGGTCAGCTCTGAGACTTTTTTTTTAATATTTATTTATTTGACACAGAGAGATCAGATCACAAGTAGGCAGAGAGGCAGGCAGAGAGAGAGGAGGAAGCAGGCTCCCTACTGAGCAGGGAGCCCAATGCTGGCCTGGATCCCAGGACCCTGAGATCATGACCTGAGCCGAAGGCAGAGGCTTTAACCCACTGAGCCACCCAGGCACCCCAGCTCTGAGACTTTTTAAAGAGAAATCTTTGTTACCTTAAAATTCATAAGTCCTGTTTCATTTTTGTGTGTTCAGAAATAGTTTGTCGTAGAGAAGTTCTTTGAGGTATCTCAAACCAAGTGGAAGTTTGTTGTCAAAGATCTGGGAAACTCACCTTGAAAAATCTGTTCTAATTGTAAAATGGAATTCATAAAATATCATATAATAGTGGCTAGAGATGGCAGTTGGTTGACAAGGGGAGTAGAGTTTAGTTTTTGCCCAGTGATCCTGAGCAACCTGTAGAGTCCTTTTGTTTTTTCTCCCCTTGGTGTGGACACAGTGCAGCGAAGGGGTTGAGCTTGGCTTTCACTATCAGACAGGCTGTATAGAGAATTGTTATGGACTGAAACTCAAACCAGGTGATGCCTGTTCATTCTGGTTTGAAATGAGACTGCTCTAGATTTATCTTGACTGTGTTATTAGACGAAATATCCTCAGGGACCAAGAGCTTTTTAGTCCTCACTTGTAAGCCACTGGAAGAGGTGTGCATTTCATAGGTAATAGCCCAGACTTTTTTTGGCCCTTCCCCACTGAAACTGTGGCTCTAGTTTAATTGTTGTTTGTATGGTATTTACTTAGAACAAGGACTTCCCCTATGTCTAGCCTCAACCCATGAGAAACCTCCAGTGGAAAGAAGTATATATTTTATCTTCACCTCATTGAAAATGCTGAATAGATGAACCACTCAACTGGATTATGGATTCAGTGTCAGTAAAATTTTTTTTAATTTTATTTATTTATATGACACAGAGAGAGAGATCACAAGTAGGCAGAGAGGCAGGCAGAGGGAGAGGGGGGAAGCAGGCTCCCCGCCGAGCAGAGAGCCCGATGCGGGGCTCAATCCCAGTACCCTGAGATCATGACCTGAACCGAAGGCAGGGGCTTAACCCACTGAGCCACCCAGGTGCCCCACAGTAAAAGTTTTTAAACCACTGAGCCACCCAGGCGCCCACACAGTAAAAGTTTTTAAGAGGGTGCCTGCGTGGCTCAGTCGTTAAGTGTCTGCCTTCGGCTCAGGTTATGATCCCAGGGTCCTGGGTTCAAGCCCTGCATTGGGCTCCCTGCTCGGTGGGAAGCCTGCTTCTCCCTCTCCCACACCCCTTGCTTGTGTTCCCTCCCTTGCTGTGTCTCTCTCTGTCAAATAAATAAAATTTAAAAAAAATTTTTTAAGGATTTGACTCATTCTAAGCTGACCATAATAGTTGATGAGCCCTGAGCAGGTCCTGGCTTTACGACTCAGTAATAGGAGGTACTTGTTGTGTAAATGTGGATCACTGTAAATCCTTCTTCTACCTAGTAGTAAAACCAGTCTTCAGTGCTTGAGCAAAATGAGAGATGGGGTTTGTAGTGTTTAATCAGGGCCAACCATGCACAGAACACTGCATTAGATACATTAAAAGGAGAGAAAAGAACGGGATGATAGAGATCTTTATCCTCTGGGAACATATAATCTAACTGCCTTGATTAAAATACATAAATATTACCTAATATATTACCAATTATGAAATAATATAGGCTAGCTTGAGTGCATGATATTTGAAATTTTAGCAGTAGATGAAAGGTACCTGGGTAATGGATGTAGATCCAGAGGAAAGGGGGGACTGAGGACTGAACCCTGGGGCTCTCTCATTGAGAGGTTGGAACGGGGAGGTGGAGTTGTCCACTGAGGAAAGAAGGAAAATCAGGAGAGTGTGGTGGCCTGAGAAGGGAAAGTATGTCAAATGCTATTGAATAATGAGTAAGATGAGGAGTAAGAATTGATCATTACATATGGAAAGCAGAATTTCAGTATAGAGGTGAACACCTAAATGGAGTGGGTTATAAGGACAAAGACAGCATATCAAGTACCGATAACCATTATAAATATAGTAGGGGGATGGGATGATAGCCTGAGGAGGATGAGGGGACAACAGAGAGTGTTTTTCTCCCCACCTCCCAAGTAATACATCATTATAACAGCATGTTTGTATAAAGATGAGAATCACTCAGTGGAAAGGGAAAAATTGATGATGCAGGAGATGGGGGAATAGTTGCCACAGCAAAGTACTTGAGGAAGGAGTAGAGTGAAATTTTTAGCATTAAATGTTTATATTAGATAAGTCAAAATATTTAAAATCAATGACTTAAGCTTCAGTAAAATTGATAAGGCTCTGACCAGATTGATAAGGAAAAAAAGAAAGCATAAATTATGACTAGCACTACAGATCCTACATTTATTAAATAAAAATGAAATATTATAAACACCTTAATGCCAATAAATGTATAACTTAGATGAAATGGAAAAATCCCTTTTATAAAAAACAAAGCTCACTCAAGAAGAAATTGAAAATCTGAATATCCCTTCAGACTATGTTTTTTCTTATTAACATGCCTTGTAATTATTAGAAGCTGGACGTCATATGTTGAGTAACAGGAACTGACATAGGCTTTTAGTGTAAGTTTTATGTTAATCTCGGCAAAAGTTGGACTGTATTTAATGTTTGTTGCAGCTCTCAGTACCAGAGGCTTCAAATTCCTCTAGTGGCCTTGTTTTTGTCTGCCACTTTGACTTTGGACTTCCCTATATGCTCTTCATCAAAGAAAGTCTGTGTCTTACAGCTCTTTCAGCTATAATCCCGTTATTATATTGGAAATCTATTGGTGTGGCAGTAAGATGTAAGAGAAAGAATGTGTCCTATAATCTTAAGATTAAATTTCAGTTTCTTAGGGGCACCTGAGTGGCTTAGTTCTTTGGATGTCAGACTCTTTGATTTCAGCCCAGGTCATGGTCTCAGGGTCTTGAAATCAAACCCACATTGGGCTCCTCGCTGAGTGTGGAGCCTGCTTGGGATTCGTTCTCTCTGTCTCTGTCTCTCTCCCTCTCCCTCTCCCCCTCAGCGCCCCACCCCCCTGCCCTTGTCCCTGCACTCGGATGCTTTCTCTATCTCTAAAAAAAAAAATTTCAATTTTTTTAGTGAGCTTGCATCCTTAGACTAAATGTCTCTTAGCTTTTTACCCCCATAGAAAATACAGGAAAGACAAAGAGGGCTAGAGTGAGAGAAATGCCCTTTCCCCTAGATAGGATAAGGCTCTTATAAGATCTTTTTCTCTGGACAGTAGATCTTTGTTATGGAGAACACTGGACATATTTTACAATGATTGCTCTTACCCTTACCCTGCCACAGTCATGGAAGATTGACTATGAGATTCTGGTAGTGTTCCTAGAGGTAAAACCTACAAAAATGTGAGCCTCCTAAGATTGTGCGCTAGTCTTAGAAATTTCTAACTGTTATGCTATTCCACAATCAGACTCCAGCAATTTGTCAAAATTAGCATTTAAGTATTCCTACCGATTTATGGCTCTAGTGACTTCTGCTCTAGGCAAGCAAATCTCAGTTGTGACTCTCTGGATTCGCCTGTCTCCAGATTTCAGGGTTATGACTTGTCCTAAGGCCTCAGTTCTCTAACAGGTGCAAGGCATTATTGATTTTTACTTTGTTTAGTGTTTTCTTGTTGTAAGGATGGGAGTGACAGCTTCCAAGCTCTTTACATGTTGGAGCTAACTAGAAATCCCCTATATCTATTAAAGAAATTGAATTTGTAGTTTCATTTGGGAAATTCCTAGAAGCCTTCATTGGAGAATTCTACCAAAAAGAAACAATACCAATTCTATACAAACTGTTCTAGAAAATAGAAGAGATGGTACACTTTTCAATCATTCTATGAGCATTACTAAACATTACTTGGTAACAAAACCAAAGATATTTTATTAAAAATGAAAACAAATATAAAAACAAAACTACAGACCAGTATCTCTCATGTATATATATGTAAAAATCTTCAACAATATTTTGGAAAATTGAATTCAGTAATACATGTGACCAAATGGAGTTTATCCCAATAATACAAGATTAGTTTAACATATAAATATCATTGAGTTCACCATGTTAACAGACTACAACAAACAAACGTATGATCATATCAATAGATACAAAGAAAGCTTCTGACAAAATCTAACCTCTAATTTTTTTTTTATTAAACAACAACAACTCTTGGTAAGCTAGGACTAGAAAGGAATTTCTCTAGTGAAGCTGAAAAGAAGACATCTATGTAAAACCTATATCTAAGGCCATACCTAGTAATAAAAGACTGAATGCTTTCTCCACTAAGATGGAAACAAGGCAAAGATATCTGCTCTCCCCACTTTGATTCAACATTGTACTGGAGGTCCTAGCCTCTACAAAAAGACAAGAAAAGGCAATAAGTCATCAGATTGGAAAGGAAGAAATGAAATTCGCTATTTTCAGATAATATAAATTATTGGTATAGAATGTCCTAAGGAAGCTACAAAAAGGTGACTGAAACTACTTAGTGAATTTATCAGGGCTATAGGATACAAGACTCAATTTTTGATATAAAAGTCATTCATGTTTCTCTGTAACAGCAAACAATTAGAAATTTAAATTGGTTGGCTCTCTAGAACTAGTTTGCTTCTCAAATTCTGTAGTGAAGGGCCATTAAAAAAAAGCCTTTCTAATCCATCACAGATCAATACTTTTGTAAAATACAAAAATGAATTATTATGAAAATGTGATTAAACAGGCATTCAAATTTAAAAACCAAAATTGTTCTTACTAGAGCCAAAAGATACAGAATTACATTCAGTAAATAAAGCCAAGGCAAACATAAGGGGAAAAAAGAATTGCAAAAATGTGCATGTTTATTGACAATGTGCTTATAGGCAATTAATATAGAATCAGTATTATACACAAAACTTTTTGTTCTGTAATACCCAAACAAAATGTCATGAAAGAAAAGGCAATTCTCGTTATTAAATGTCTTTTTAACATGCTGAAAGACTACCCAGTATAACATTATTTAAACTTTTTAACATGATAAACAAACATGTCTTATTTGTTAATGTAGCTAGATTGGATTGATAACAATGCTACTTTCAGAGAATAAAGCATATTTAGAATCTTTCTCCATTTATCCTACTAGATACCAAAATATACCATAAATCTACAATAATGGATGTGGATAGAAAATTCCAGAGCAGGCCCATGTATATATGAAAATCTAGTGTATAACATAATTGGCATTTCAAATTAACAGAGGAAGAATCAGCTATTCAGTAAATGGGCTATTTGATGTTTTATTTGATTATATTTGGGGGGAAGAAAGTAAAGCCAGATCCTTATTTTGCTTTTACTATAAAACGAAATGTAAAGATTAAAAATTGAAATTCAAGAAGTGAAACTATAAAAGAACTAGAAAAAAGTTAGAACACAGTTGATCCTTAAACAATGCAGGAGTTAGTGCTGTTGACCTTCCCACCCTCTCCGCATGTAGTTGAAAATCTGTACGTAACTTTTGACTCTAAAAACTCAACTACCACTAGCCTGCTGTTGACCAGAAGCCTTGCTGATATAAATAGATGATTATCACATATTTTATATGTTATATGTATTACATATTGTTTTCTTAAAGCAAGCTAGAGAAAATGTTATTTAAAAAATCATAAGAGGGATGCCTGGGTGACTCAGTTGGTTAAGCATCTGTCTTTGGCTCAGATCATGACGGGGTCCTGGGATTGAGCCTCTCGTCAGGCTCCCTGCTCAATGGGGAGTCTGCTTCTCCTTCTCCCTCTGCCCCTTCTCCCCGCCTCCAGCTCTCTCTCTCTCTCTCTCTCTCAAATTAAAAAAAAAAAAACAACTTTAAAAAAATCATAAGAGAAAATACATTTAGGGCGCCTGGGTGGCTCAGTGGGTTAAAGCCTCTGCTTTTGGCTCAGGTCATGATCTCAGGGTCCTGGGATCGAGGCCCGCATCGGGCTCCCTGCTCAGCGGGGAGCCTGCTT
>LNAC01000018.1:6696810-6738968 GCA_002007465.1 Ailurus styani | reverse complement strand
TGCCTGCCTCTCTGCCTCCTGTGATCTCTCTCCCTCTGTCAAATAAGTAAATTTAAAAAAAAAGAGAAAATACATTTATAGTACTGTACTATATTAACACTAAGTTTATGTTGTGTGTTTAGAAGATGAGCAGTCTTGTCAGTACATACATCAATATTTTCTTATACAAAACACTGTAGATGTTATATGTATTACTAACACTAGACATCAAAACTGAAAAGATAATGTGAAAAAGAAATGTATATTTATTTAAGGTATAACAACTCATGGATAATGAATAGCAACTCATTGATAATGAAGCAACAATATGATTGCTTTATGGTAATCATATTTTTATGGAATCAATAAGATTGCCTCATGGTAACCTAGCCGACACACTAATGAAGGAATTGTAAAATTTTTATGGCATACAGTATTATAGTCCTCTTCATTTTATAGTATTGGAAACATTGTTACATTAAAAAAAAACACTTGTGATGATAGGCTGATATGCAGTTTCTCCAATTATGAGAGGCATACTGTAATTCTTGAAAGCAAAGTTATAAAACAGAAAACTAACACATTGTTAATTTTATATTAACTATCACTCACCTTATGCCTATGTGAGGGTGGGTTGTCCACTTCCATATCAGTCTCGTAGGCAATGTTCTATGTGATGAGCCCTTGGGTGATGATGATAATGGTGACACAGAAATGTCTCACACAGTTCTTGTCCTGCAGTTACTAGGTTTTCATATGAAGGCACATACACTATAGAAAAGTTTATTGACTGTATGGCATGAGGATCAGTACTATCCATTAAGTGGAAGTGAATCATCATAAAGGTCTTCATCCTCATCATCTTCACACTGAGTGGGCTGAGGAGGAGGAGGAAGAGGGAGTGTTGGTCTTGCTGTCTCAGGGGTGGCAGAGGGGGAAGACGTAGAGGAGGCAGGAGGGGAGGCAGGAGAGGCAGGCACACTCGGGGTGACTTTATGCAAATATGTCATAATTTCTGTCTGGGTTTTTTTTTTTCATTTCTCTAAAATGTGTCTGGATGGTACCAATTCTTCTTCCACTACTTGCTTTAGTTTCAGTGCCTGAATCATAGAAGGGCCCATGTTGTAGACGTAAAAGCAGTCTTGAATAATCAGAGCCCTTCTGCTAGATGGTCTAACATCAACTTGTTTTCTGGCATTGCTTCTTCCATGTTTCCTTCTTCATCGTCTGGCACTGGTTCCAAAGCACTCATCTCCATTAAGTCATCCTATGTTCGTCCCTCTGAGGTGATGTGTATTAGCTGTTGAGTTTCTCCAAAATCCGTATCTTGAAATTCTCACCTTTATTGCCATATCCACAATCTCCTTCATGATTTCCTTGATTGGTTCTGTTGTAAATCATATGAAGCCATGCACAACATCTGGGCAGTTTTCTCCAGGAGGAATTTATTGTTCTGGCTTGGTGCTTGCATGGCTTTTCCTAGAACAATGATGGCATCTTTAATGGTGTGATCGTTCCAGACTTTCATGATGTTTTCCCTATCAAGGTTCTTTTCCATAGTGTTGATGGTACTTTCTGTAAGATACCATGTGTCACGAGCCTTAAAGGTCTTATGACCCCCTGATCTAGAGACTGAATTAGAGACATTGCTTGTGTTTGGAAGTAAGTAAACCACTTGACACCTTCTCTGTTGAACTCTTGGGGTTCTGGGTGGCCAGAAAAATTGTCCACTATCAGAACTTTAGGGGCGCCTGGATGGTTTGGTCAGTTAAGTGTCTGACTCTTTTTTTTTTTTTTTTAAGATTTTATTTATTTATTTGACAGAGAGAGATTACAAGTAGGCAGAGAGGCAGGTAGAGAGAGGAGGAAGCAGGCTCCCCGCTGAGCAGGGAGCCCGATGCGGGCCTCGATCCCAGGACCTTGAGGATCATGACCTGAGCCGAAGGCAGAGGCTTTAACCCACTGAGCCACCCAGGCCCCCAAGTGTCTGACTCTTGATTTTGGCTTAGGTCATGATCTCAGGGTCTTGAGATTGAGCCCCTCATCAGGCTCTGTGTTGGGCAGGGGAGCCTACTTAAAATTCTTTCTCTCCCTCTCCCCCTCTTCTCCCCACCCCCAAAAAGAACTTTTTTTTTTTTTAAGATTTTATTTATTTATTTGACACAGAGAGAGAGATTACAAGTAGGCAGAGAGGCAGGCAGAGAGAGGGAGAGGAGGAAGCAGGCTCCCTGCTGAGCAGAGAGCCCGATGCGGACCTCGATCCCCGGACGCTGAGATCATGACCTGAGCCGAAAGCAGAGGCTTTAATCCACTGAGCCACCCAGGTGCCCTCAAAAAGAACTTTAAAAGGCAGTCACTTACTGGGGCGCCTGGCTGGCTCAGTCGGAAGAACATGCAAATCTCTATCTTGGGGTTGTAAGTTCAAGCCCCATGTTGGGTGCAGAGATTACAAAAAATAAATAAACTTAAAAAAAAAAAGCAATCACTTACTGGCAAGGTACTTCCTGACTTTAGGGACATTGATGGAACCAATCCAGAAAAAGAGTTCTCATCGTCCAAGCCTTCTTATACAACCAGAAGACTGGCGGCTGGTATTTATCTTTTCCTTTCAAGGCTTGAGGCTTAATAGCATTACAGATAAGGACAGTCCTGATCTATAAACCTGATTGCATTTGCACAAAACAGTAGTTAGCCTATTTCTTTTTGCCTTAAATCCTGGTGCTCAATTCTTTATTAAGGAATGTCTTTTCGGCACGCCTCCGTGGCTTAGTGGGCTAAGCAGCTGCAGTTCGGCTAAGGTCATGATCTCTGGGTCATGGGATTGTGTTGGGCTCCCTGCTCAGCAGGGAGTCTTCTTCCCCCTCTCCCTCTGCCCAACCCCCACTCGTGCTTGCTCTCCCTCTCTCTCTCTCAAATAAATAAATACAATCTTAAAAAAAAGAAAGAAAGAGGGCGCCTGGGTGGCTCAGTGGGTTAAAGCCTCTGCTTTCGGCTCAGGTCATGATCTCAGCGTCCTGGGATCGAGGCCCGCATCGGGCTCTCTGCTCAGCGGGGAGCCTGCTTCCTCCTCTCCCTGTCTCTCTGCCTGCCTCTCTGCCTACTTGTAATCTCTCTCTCTGTGTCAAATAAATAAATAAANAAAAAAAAAAAAAAAAAAAAAAAAGAAAGAAAGAAATGTCCTTTGGGGCATTTTTTCTAGAATAGGGCACTTTCGTCTGCATTACAAACCTGTTCAGGCAAATATTCTTTCTCAACAGTGATTTTCTTAATGGTGAGTAGGAGCTCATATGTTGCTTCTCGTTATCCTTTGTTTTTTTTTTAAGATTTTATTTATTTATTTGACAGAGAGAAAGAGAGAGAGATCACAAGTAGGCAGAGAGGCAGGCAGAGAGAGGAGGAAGCAGGCTCCCTCTTGAGCAGAGAGCCAGATGCGGGCCTCGATCCCAGGACCCTGAGATCATGACCTGAGCCGAAGGCAGAGGCTTTAACCCACTGAGCCACCCAGGCACCCCTCGTTAACTTTTTTTTTTTTTAATATTTTATTTATTTATTTGAGAGAGAGAGTACAAGCAGGGGCGGGGGACAGCAGGGAGAGGGAAAAGCAGGCTCCCCACTGAGTGGGGAGCCCCATGTGGGGCTCCATCCCAGGACCCTCGGATCATGACCTGAGCTGAAGGCAGACGCTTAATGACTGAGCCACCCCAGCGCCCCTGCTTCTCGTTATCTTGACACGTTTTCAGCCAAACCTCTTTCTAAAATTATCAAGCTACTCTTTACTGGCATTGAATTCTCCAGCTTTAGATCCTTCACCTTCCTTTTGCTTTAAGTTAGCATATAATGACTGCTTTTTCTCAAATCATATTAGAGTCTATAGGAATGCCTTTCTTTATAGCAATGCTACACTCACATAAAAGCTGCATTTTCAATATAAGATAAAGGTATTTTGCAAAAGAGTGCAAGGTTTTTGCACTTGCTGTCATAGCTGCAGTGACAGCTTTTTGAATTTCTTCCCCAGCCTCCCAACAATAGTCCTTACGCTGGATTAACTTGCCTTGAAATGGCAGGCAACCACAACTGCAGACCTCATGGTACTATTTCATGGTACATGAGTATTTGGTACATGGTACATGGTACTATCTCATGGTATAACCTCATGGTACGTCTCAAACAATTCAACTTTTTCTTGCAATGTCACGACTTTTTTCTGTTTCTTGGGAGTACTTCCAGGATCACTAGTGGCACTCCATAAGGGACCCCTCGTGTTATTCCAGGTTTACAGTATTGCACTGAACATAATGGAAAATATGTGAGAACAGGAAAGCTCACTTTTAACTGTGAGATGCAATTTTACTGGAGAGGTGAATTGGTAACCAGCGATGATTACCATCACACAGCGTTTTAAGCAGATACTTGCAACACTTGAGTTCACCTCAATAGCAACAGGAGGTGGCTGTGAAATTATTACGATAATACAGTATGTACTGTAGTAAATTTGATGCAGTGAAGATTTAATACGGCATTTTTATGTTTGTTTACCTTTCTCTTGACTGAATGGTGCCATGTACAGTCTCTATGTGCATAAATTTTGATAAATTTTAACTTTTTATAATAGATGTGTGTATATTTTATGGAAGTAAATGATAAAGTAGACTAGTATCTATATTTTATGTATGACACACCTAACATTTTCTTAATTTTTTTATTATTTCCTGGCTGCACAGCTTGTCTACAAGTTTTTTCAGATTGTTGCAAGTCTTTAAAAATTATTTTAATATGCTTGTTGGAAAAAGTCTGCCTATAAGTGGACCAGCCCAGTTCAAACTTGTGTTACTTGGGGCTCAACTGTAGTTTCATAATCTTAAGGTGGATAGAGTATTTCTCAGCACTTTATTATAAATCACAAAGGGAAAATATGGACAGGCTTGACTGCATGAAATTCAAAACAGCAAAAGATACCCTAAACAAAGAGGACTGGGAGAAATATCTTTGGCTTATATTACAGAGAGTTGCCACCTATAATATATAAGAAGCTTCTATAAATAAAAAAAGATGATTTAGTGAAGTGATCCATGGACATAAACAGATAATTCACAGATAAAATATAATAGCCAATAAATATAAGATGCTAAACAAAAAAAAAGATAAAATGCTAAACTAGTAATAAAAGAAATACAAAACAAGCAAATAATTTTTAGATTATCAGATTGTCAAAGATAAAAAGATTGATAATATCAAGGATTGTTGAACATATGGTGAAAGCAGCATGTTGTGAGAAAGCAAATTAGTACAACCCTTTTGGTGGTGATTTAGCATAATTCATTATATCTATAAAATTTTAAGATGTGCGTGTTTTGAACCAGCAATTCCTTTTCTAGGAAATTATCCTATTGAAATATATTCAAGTACAAAAGAATCTTGCAATAGTATTGTAAGGGTAAGGAATTTTCAATAATGTCTGTCAGTACAGCTTTGCCTCCTAGAGCAGAATACTTTATAGCCATTAAAAAGAATAAGGATGGGGATGCCTGGGGAGGCTCAGTCCAGTAAGCATCTGCCTTCAGCTGAGGGCATGATCCTGGGGTCCTGGGATCGAGTTCCATATCAGGTTCCTTGCTCAGCAGGGAGCTTGCTTCTCCCTCTGCCTGCCCCTGCCCTGCTTGTGTGCCTGCACTCTCTCTCTCTCTCTCTCTCTCTGACAAATAGTCTTTAAAAAAAAAAAGAATTAGGATGTTTGGAACATGTTAGAAAACAAAAGCAAGGTATATAGATCATTCTTTTATTCACCAAATATTTCTTAGGCCAGATATTGTGCTAGGTACTGAGAATGTGAGAGTGAAAGTAGACAGGCATGGTCCTAGCCCTTGTAGAGCATACAGTATGTATCCTATTAGTCCATTTGATTAAAAATGAATATTAAAATATGCACACAGGTACATAAAGGCTGGAAAGGTTAGCAATGCTTATTTTGGGAGTTGGGATTATGGGGGACTTTTGGCTCTCTATATATTATTTTTATTTTTTTAATGAGCACACATTGTTTATATAATCAGATAAAACTATAAGCACCATGAATTCTGTTGTCCTTATTAGAAAGTGCACATCATTCAAGGCCTTTCACAATCTGATCGCAACCATTTTTTCATGCCTCCCACCATTCCCTATCTTCCCTTTCCAGACATTCTCAAGCACATCCCTGAGATCTCTATTATGACACACAGTGGACTTTCATACCTCCACGTACTTGCTCTTGTTAGTTCCAACCAGAAAGAAAGCATCCTATTCCTCCTTCAAGGTCCTGCTCAAATGTTACCCTTTGTGAAATCACTCCTGATTAGACTCAAAGCAAGTGGCTTTGTCCACTGTTACCCTTTAGCGTATTTTTTTAAGTCGAGGAATAATTTACATACAATAAAATGGACAGATTTAAAGTATACAGTGGGATGAGTTTTGAAAAATGGATACACATGTGTAACCACCACCCCCATCAAGGTATAGAACACCACCCTTCTCCAGCTGGGTCCCTTCTGCTCCATTCTAGTCAGTCCACCCCGCCTTCCACAGAGGCAACTGCTTCTGTCACCATAGATTAATTTCACTTGTTTTGAACTTTATACAAATGGAATAACACGAAATGTACTCATTTGTGTCTGACTTCTTTCATCCAACATATTTTCTGAGATTCATCCGTATTTTTCGTATATCAATAATTTGCAACTTTTTGCTGAAGAGCATTCCATCTTTTGGATATACAGTGTGTTTAGCCGTTCTTCTGTTGATAGGCACATAGTATTCTTTTCAGGCTACTCTTCTATATACTGTGGTTAGTGGTTTCTGCTTGCTTCCCCAAATGAGATTATGATACCAATTATCATTGAATATAGGAACTCTCTGAATCATGTTTGAGTCCCCATCACTTGATCTGTGCTCAGTAGACAGTAGTTATTCATTAAATTTTTGCTTTTGAATAAGGAGGTGTGAGAAAGGAGGTCAGTTGGAAATTACTTGGAATGATAGAAGAGAGATAAAGGAAAATGTTCTGACACCAGATGTGTGAGTTTTCGTATCAACCAATTCAGTGTTCTGTGGATCCTGACTACGTGTTCTACAATTTAACTCATTTCTGACACTGACTGCCCCAAGTTAGTACAGACCCTGCAGGTTACGGGCTCAATCCCACAAGACTGCCCCCACTTCAGATACCAATTGCAAGTCCCAGGTTGTCACCTCTACTTTTGACCAGCCAACTATAAATTGTGGGTTCCCATCACTTCCTCTTCATGCCTGATGATTTGTTAGAACAGCTCACAAAACTCAGGGAAACATTTACTTATATTTACTGGTTTATTATAAAGATTATTATAAAGAGTACAGATGAACAGCCAGATAAAGAGGTACATAGGTCAAGGTATGAGAAAGTGGCACAGAGCTTCCATGCCCTCTCTGGGTGCATCACCCTCCCAGTACCTCCATTTATTGGAAGCTCTCTGAACCCCATTATTTAGTGTTTCTGTGGCATGATTGATTACATCATTGGCTATTGGTAATTGAACTCAGTTCCCATTCTTCTCCTGGAGATCATGGGGGGTAGGGCTGAAAGTTCCAGCCCTCTAATCACATGGCTGGTTCCTCTGGCAACCAGACCCCTATCCTCCAAGCATCACCTCTTTAGCATAAACTTAGGTACGGCTTAAAGGGGCTTATTATGAATAACACTTGGGAGCTCTGTGGCAGAAACTAGGGATAAATACCTAATAAATATTTCTTACTACATCATAGTATCACAGGAGATTAATTCTGATTTCACCCAGTGATTAAAGGGAAGTGATAAGCTCCTGACCATGCTTGTTCTCCATGGGGAACTGTACTTTATTTAGGAAAACTTTTCAAATGGTTATTTGTTGGGTGGTTGGGAAGGAAAGAAACTAAGATGCATGAGGTCTATTGTTGGATGTCTAGGTAGCTTGGGAAACTAGTTTCAGCAGATGAACTAACTGATTATGTTAATGCCTCACCAGAAGAGTCTGCTTCTTGCAGAGAAGCCAGTAGACTCTCATCACTGACACAGAGTTCCTAAAGAGGTCTAAGTCTGTTCTTGAACCCATAGCCCTGTGTTTGTTGTCTTCATTGCAGGTAATTAAAAGTTAATATTTGAAACTAGTGAGCTCAAGCATAAATAATGACTTTGACTTACAGTATCAAAAAGTCATAGCTGGCCATGTGAATAGACATCACACTCCTTCCTGGGCTCTACCCCACAGGGTGGATCCCAGGGAAGGTACCAGTTCTGGCCAGACTTCTTCTAGATGGATCAGGAGGATAAGCTCGCAATGGAAATGCCAGGACAGGGCAAGGTGTCATTTGGCTGTGTGTAAGGGGTTTTCTTTTTCTTTTTCTTTTGTTTTTTTTAACAGTTTTATTGAGGGATAATTGGTGTAAGATAAATGACATGTATTTAAAGTGTAAAATTTGAACCGTGTTGACCTGTGTGGAGAAACCATCACCACAATCAGGATAATGAACATATACCTCACCTCACCAATTTCTGGTACCCCCTTGTCATCCCTTCATCCCCCACCTTCCACCCACTACCCCATCCCTAGGCAACCACCAATCTGCTTTCTATCACTGTAGTTTATTTTGCAGTTTTTAGAATTTTATACAAGTGGATTTATAGAGTGTGTGCATGTGTGTATTTATTCCTTCTCTCCAGTTCAGCCTGAGGAATAGCGAGAAGTTCAATGAATGTATCCTTGGGACAGATTTGGTTTGCTGAAGTAAGAGGTGAGGGTGACATCCCAGGAGCAGAGCTGACTCTTTTGTCTACTTGCAGTTGATAATCTTCGGTCAGACTTCTGAACAGAGGCCAGGGTTTAATATTACCAGGCAGATTGGAGGCAGGAGGTTGTTGTTGACTTTCTAGAAATCAGTGGCACAATGCCTTGAGTGTCTTTGGTCTTTGGGGCTTCATGAGGTGGTGGCATGATTGAGATAAGCATGGTAAATTCTATTATAAGAAGATGTTTCCATGTCACTGGAGCTTCAAAGGGCAAACCCCATCTTGTCACTGGGAATCAGAGAGCTACAGGAGCTGTATGACCCTCACTTAGCCCAGGGCCAGAGCCCCCATTTGGTTTCCCAATTAAAAAGCAGTGTTTCCTCTTTCCCTGGGTTGCGGGATAATGGAGTGAAGGTACAGTCCAGAATATACAAGTGGGAGGCTTACTGAATCCCTTATTGACCTGCAGTCATAACAATATGCTGACCTGGTCATAATAATTTGTTTTTATGGTGAATAATTCTGTATCACAAAGCACTTTGGCCCTATATCCCTGCCCACTCATTCTAAAATGACAGGGCACAGGTAGACAGTGGGGCCCCTCCTCTCCAGCACTGTCGGCCTCACACCTTCTCCCCCACCCTGTCATAGTTGAGTCTGAGCCAGAGGACCAGAGTGGGTCGTGCACCTCTCTTGGGCTGTGCACAGTGTGGACATGGATGTCAGATGCCCACTGCAGCCCAGCTGGCAGCCGCAGAAGTCTCCTTTCCCCTTGTCTCATAACTTTTCCCCATACCTTGATGGAAGGCAACTTGCCACTCCTTCCAAATTGAGGGACTAAGCTCTGCTGACAGTTCAAGAGACTCAGGTTTCGGGCACTTGCTCCCTTCTGGCTGCCCAGATCCAGAAGAGTGGAGACAAAACGGGAATGTTTGGACTCTGAGGAAATCAAGAAGGAAGTGTTAGGGGGACAGTTAGCACCTGGCACTTGGCCAGGGTCCTGCAGCGAGGTCCCCCAATAAGTTAACCCGGCTTCCTCGTGCCTGTAGCTCATGCTCCTGCAAAGGCACCAGAATGCTCAAGGTTGAGCCACTACTGAGCACCTGTACTCTAGGGCCTGACCAAGAGACATAGCCAGGGCAGGGAGGGCTGGGGAACCCTGGCAGAGTTACAAGAAGAGATATAAAGAGTAGGGGAGTTGTGCCTAAGGTCTGCTGGTCTGTTCATCTTGGCCTGATTTTCCATCTGCCCTCTTTTCTCCCATCCTCCATATCTACCTGCCTGGATTCCCCCATCCTCTATCTCTCATCCCCCATTTCTCAGTCCCCAAAGCTTTCTTCTCAGGTGGATTTTGCATGAAGGTTCTCTAGGTTCAACCCTACCAATGGGTATGTCAAAGGAGGAGGTTAGCAGTCTGTATCTGCACAGTGGCTGTGCTGGCCTCTGGCCACATGTGGCTACTGAGCATTTAGGATGTGTCTAATGAAAGTAAGAAAACATTTGATTTATTTTAATCAATTTAAATTTAAAAGTTGTTAATTGCTTCAGGTTTTAGAAAACTTTTAAGTGTGTTTAGAGCCACTCGGGCATGTAAATCTGCTTTTTCCACTGTAATTTTGTGAAATCTAAATACAGAGCAAATATTTTCAATGAAAATTTAGCATCTGAATAGAGCTGTGCTGTTAATGTAAAATACACACTAGGTTTCATAGACTTACTACAGAAAAAGGAATGAAACTATCTCATATCAAATATTGATTACATGTTGAAAATATAATGTTTAACATGTTGAAATTCAGTCTGATGTGAAAAACATTTTGGATTACATGTTGAAAAGCCCAGTTTGGATCTACTGGGCTTTATAAAATATTACTAAAATTGATGTCACTATTTTCTTCCTTTTTGGGGGGTTTGGCTACCATACCTTTAAATTTTCACGTGTCTCATGTTGTATCATCGTATATCCTATTGGTTTCTGTGCCCTAGATTGTCCATATAGCTCAATTCACATGAGGAGGTAATGGCCAACCTGAAGAAAGACTTGAGTCTCCCCCACCAACCCATGGCTCTTGCCACCACATGTCCCTGGTCATCAACCCCAAAGAATCTTGAGTTCAGGGAATGGGGAGCAAGGCTATGGAGAGAAGAGAGGGAGATGACTTCTGTTGCTCAGTCCAGCCTCATCCCCTGCCCCCCAGCCCCAGTGGGATGGGAGCAGGTGTAAAGGAATGAGAGTTGCACAGGCACTCTGGGGGTGCCTTGCTCCACCTGTCTTCACCTCTGAAGAATGCTAAAGGGGGCAAGCTGAAAAATACCTGTGTTCTCATTGAAGAGACCATCAGAACCTGGAGGGTTTATAATATTTCTATTCTAAAGCTGGGCCCGCTGCTTTATCATCTACTGGAGCAAAATTACCCTTGGACAGTTCATCTATTTCCATCCTTGGGCCACTGAAGTGAAAACTGGAAGCTTTTCTAAATAAACAAACAGTGATGGCCCCTGTTTGTAACCTCTACAGGATTGCCTCTTTTACCGAACCAGAATGTGAAATCTGGACTTAGATTAAAAAATTATATGGAAGGGCGCCTGGGTGGCTCAGTGGGTTAAAGCCGCTGCCTTCGGCTCAGGTCATGATCCCAGGGTCCTGGGATCGAGGCCCACATCGGGCTCTCTGCTCAGCGGGGAGCCTGCTTCCTCCTCTCTCCTCTCTCTGCCTGCCTCTGCCTACTTGTAATCTCTCTCTCTGTGTCAAATGAATAAATAAAATCTTTAAAAAAAAAATTATATGGAAGATGGTAGCATGTTTTGAAAAAAAAAAAAAAAACCCAAAATAGGTAACAGGCAACCAGAAGAGGCTTCCAGCCTACTAAGTGCAATACCTAGTGAAGTAGAGAGACATAAGACCCATACTTTATATTCATGTCCCCTTGGTAGGAATGCCTCCCTCTTTCCATCCTTCTGTTCAAATTTGACTTCTTTGAGGCCCAGTTCAGATACCCTCTTCTCTCTGAGCCTTTCCCTGATAATTCTAGACTTCCCAGCTCCGCTCATTAAGTAGTTATGTGACCCCAGGGCTGCACAAACTATAGGCCTCCATCCTCAGTAAAATGATTAAGTACATTGGTGCGTTTTCCTTTGGAGCCAGGTTCTAAGACATTATAGACAAGTGACATTACTTGCTCTGATCAGTTACCTGTCACCATAGACCAGGAACTACAAAGTGCTTTGCTAACAGTAATGCTTTAACCTCACCTCCAGAAATTCAGTCTGATGTGAAAAACATTTTATTTATAATTTCTCATATTTATAGTTTATGTCTTCATTACAATCATTCTTACAATAAATACAGAAGTGCTAAATAGACCATCATCACAGTGGCCTATGGTCCATCCGAGGCACAGGGATAAGAGGGGTGCTGCAGACCCTGGTGCTTCCCGGTGGTGCCCAGGAGGCCTTCAGAGAGTTTAGTGAAGGGGAGAAGAATTTAAGGTCTGAACTTGAAATGGGTAATAGTCAATGCAGCAAAATCCTAGAATATCTATTAAGGAAACAGGTAAAAGTTTTTACTGTTTTTACCAGATGATCCTAAAGAAACAAAACAAAGAGACTCAAGCTCTCCCATTAATAAGAAACAAAGAAGCCAAGGCTCTCCCTGTCCTTTTTGTGATCTCTACCTGTAGTGTACCCAGCATAGCACCTCCAGGGGGTGCAGGTGAGGCAGAGGAACTTCACACACCACAGTGCTGGTTTCCTTCAGTGGTGATGGTGTCAGTGGAATGAGTGAGAAGCTAAGGAAGGGCTTCCCACTTCCCAAGCTTGGTCCCAGAAGCCCCATAATGAGTAGCAAGGAAGTTGACAGTATTCATTCTTGGAGCCTTCTGCCTGCCTCCCTGGCTTTGCTTTATCTCAGCCACAGGGCAGTAGAAAATGCCACTGTTATCATGGTCTAGTCAATCTGCCTTCTTATGAATAGCTATTGTGTCAGGTACAATGATCTCTTTGTTCTCTTGCAAAATTTGTCCATAAAAGGTAGAGAGATAGTCCCAGGGCTCTGGAGTGATTTATGTTGGTTTCTGATTGGCAATTTTGGAGCAGGGCCAAGGAAGCATCACCTAATTCACGTTGCTCTGTCCTGAAGCTTGTCCCTGCTGTCATTTGATCAGCATCAGGCATACTAAAGGCAAGGTGAGGATGCTGCCCAGGCTCCAATGCTGTCAAAGATCTCGTGCACACACACAGCTGAGTGTTCATTAGGTCTTCTGCAACTCGGCTTAGCAAACTCACTACGAAGCCATGGGGCTTTACCACCACTACAAAAAGTCCTGATGGTAAAGAAGGGAGAAGACTGTTCTCAGAGTAAGAGGGAGGAGCAGAAGGAAGAAGATGTTATAAAGACACCTGTGCTTTGCTAGGACATTCCGTGCTGTCAAAATGAGAACAGGAATCAGAAAGTTCTCTGTGAATTGCAAGGTGCTGACTATGGGAGGCTGGTAGTGGAGGCTCCTTCTCAGTCATGGAACTAACTCATCTCAATGGGGCCCTTACCTTGATGAAAGAGTTAAGTCTTGTTAGAAGCTGTGACGTGGGTAGAAGACCATGAAGCATCTTGGTAACATTCCGTTATTATTGGTACCTAAATACCATGATGCCCCCACCCTGCACAGATAACTTCCTGCTTTCATAGCTTGAAGACAGATTTTAACCAAGCCATGACTCAACATCCTCCAAGTCAGGGAAGCAGGTACATCCCCATTCCAGATTGGCAGTAGGGACACCACAGAAGTGGCTGAAATGAAATCTGGGCAGGAGACAAAGCTCTTCAGTCATTATGCTTTTGCCTATTTCCTCTAGATTCAAAAGCAGTTTGGGTCATCTCAGAACTCATGTCTACTCTAGGAGAGAGAAAGCAACGACACTTTTGAAGAAATAGCCTAATCATTATAAAGTCTGTAAAGTACAAAGCGTAACTGTGCTGCTGACAGGAGGCTGGGCTTGGGCTTAGTATTCTGTCCTTCTCACACTTGCGACTTGACAGACAACTTCTGACTCCAGTTCTGACTCCAAAGTGAGTTCCTCCAGACCTTTCATGTCTTCTCAGTCTCTCTCTCAAGTCTATTCGGTGCTTTTGATCCAAAGGACAGGACTTTGGAAATGCCTCTACTGTGTTTCAAAGAATATCTTTTGTTTTCTTTTTGTCTCTGACACCTTGACCCTTCCTGTATCATTCTTCCTCCCAGTTTTAAGATCAGACCAAAAGTTTTGTCACAGCAGAAGGAAATCAGAGGAAGACAACTGCCCCTTCTCTGAGGAAAGAAACTGAGTCTCAAAAGCAAAATCTAAGCAGAGAGTGCACAGTCTGGTCTGAAAGCTTGGACAAGAAGCAGAATTTTCAAGATCCTTGAAACCACACTCAAGTGAATCCCTGGATGAAAGTGTTTTCTGACCAATCACAACCCCAGTGGGTGACTTGGTTTGTGCCCCCAGAATCCAGACAACTTAATGGTCTCATGAAGATGAAACAGAAAGCTCAGAGCTCCTGCCTCTGTGGCAAGTTCTTCCCATCTACAGATGGTACTGGCAGTAGCCGTGGCATCAGGATGGCAGGGCACCCACCTAGAGGCCCCCCCATGGGTCTGGGGCATTTGTGGGTTGGGCTTCAGAGAACCCTCAGGTATTTCAAATGTCTGCTGAGCCACAGTGTGTAGCGTCCAAAGCAAAATCCTTCCTTGGATGTGCCCAGGAGTCCTGGGGCCTCAGGCATGGGCTTCAGTTTCCTTCTTGATGGCTGGTTTGTAAATGACTCCTTTGTTGTCACTTTTTTTGCTATTGGAACAAGAAGAACACACGAGTCTCAGTTAAAGAGAAGAGACAAGGAGAGAGCAGTCTGACTGAGCTGTGGGGTCAGATTCCTCTTGTGGGGACCTTTCCCTGTTCTATTGGTCTTGGGAGGAATGCCCCCAAAATAAAGTATTAACCAAAAAGGGACCTGGTCATTTTCCAACTGTTCTCTTATAACAGCTGACGATACTAGACCTGCATTTTGAAGAAGATCTCAGTACCACCCTAACTTTAAACCTTTGATTCCATAACAGGATTCCTGGAAACTTTTTTTAATACATTCCAGAAAAAATAAATTGGTTTTAGAAAAACCAAACATAAATAAAAACATGAGCAATGGGCATTAATAGCTAATGGGAGTGATACATCAAGTTTCCCTTCATTTTCCTTTTTGGATTCAGAAACAAAAAAACAGATATAAAGATGTTAGAAAGAAGACAGTCTTGCTGCTTGTGTTCAGGCAAATGGGACCTCCCCACCTCCAAATCAAGACTTGTCTTAAAGTGTTAGCCATGGCCACAGGCTGACAGATACACCTCCACCTCTGAGCCTAATGACCCAGGGTGTCATGCAAAGCAGGCTGGGGGCGATGGTGTTTGGGAAACAGCACTCCTAGGATCAGTGTTGGTACAGGTGACAGGGGCTCTTCATTCTACAAACTGCCTTCCCTGACAGATCAATCCTCATGGACAAATAAGCTACCCAACTCCCATTTTGAATGCAAACCAGCTCACCTCTTCTTTCTTCTGAAAAGCCAAATGGACACTGCCAGGACAACACAGATGCCCAGAATGCCAGCCAGGACCACTGAAAAGATGATGCCTGGGGAAGAGGCAGTGAACAGGCATTACATTCCCTCCCTCCCCTGTGTCCGTCTCATCCCATGGCACTTGGATGTGAAGTCAAGTGACAGGTGTGTAACCTGCCACAGAGGGATTTAATTTCCCCATTTCCATCCTCAGGTTCTGGTCTTTGGCTTAGCAGAACTGGCTGGAGTACTTAGAGCCATTTTCAAACCGTAGTGATACCCCAGCAAGGGTTCGAAAACTTGCACCAGGATCATCTAAAGAGTTTGTTTAAAATGTAGACTTTTTTGAGCCCGAGCATCAGAGACTGATTCAGTCTAGAACAGGGCCCAGGAATCTGCATTTCTACCAAACAGCTGTAGCTGATGCTTATGTACGTGGTCCATGAACCACACTTGGAGAAACCCTGGGTTACAGAATAAGAACTTACTCTGTCTCAGCTTGCTGGAGTTAAGGCCCACTGGGAAGCCTCTATCGGCTTTGCTCCCAAGCTCCATTGCACAGTCCTAAATAGTCCAAACCAACCAGGAGCCCACTGCCGATATCACCTAGGCAGTCACCCAACCTCCACACCGGGTGTAGGCCTGTTCTTAGAAAACGGCTTCCCAGAATGGCCAACAGAAGTGTTGTTTAGGCTCATTGAATGTACACATGCTCTAGATTAGGTCTTTCATTACAGAAGCATCTGATTGGCAGTTCATCTTTGAATCATAGAGTGATTTGAAGGTAGGACCCACAGCAAGGAAAAGGGCCAGGAGCCAGGGCGACAGCACAGAGAAGGAGGGAGGACCGTCTTGAAGTATCACAGGCCCAGATCGCACCAAGAATCACAGCAATCACCCAGCTGCAGCATGCAAGGCCACCAGGCCACATACCCAGACTGAGTCCTGCGTACGTAAGGTCTTGCACTTCAAAGGGGAGAGGAAAAGGTTAAAAATTAATCAAGTCAAACCATGGTGGATTTGCCCAGTGTGTTGAGCGAAGCGCCACCTTTTGTTTGGTTGGAAGTACAGGTCTTATGCAGACTTTCTGGGAGTATTTACTCTTGACTCAGGTGTCTGATGGTATAGAAGGAATTGCATACCTCGGGAATTCACACTGTGATCTCCGTCCCCAGTTCTCCTTTCTCATAGAAGTCTCTTTTCGAGGGCAAGACTTCAGTTTTTAGTACAACATGGATATAGTGGAAGCTGAGGAAGGGTAAGGATCAGAGTCTACTTGGGCAGACTATTACATGCTTCTCGGATCCCTACCCCTCTTCATCGGTAAGGAATCGGCCAGGTTCTGGCTGGTCGGGACTGGCAGGGCTTAGTTGGAGCCTGTCACTAGACTTCTGTCCCATCCCTATCCAGCCCTGTGGTCATGATTTGGTTCTGTTTTTGCTTTGGCCCCATGGGGCAAACTGGAGAAACCCCTCCCTGATACCCACCTCCCTTCTCTGCTTTGTGGGACCAGAACACTGTGCTTTTCTCAGAGAGTTATTATTGGGATGAGTTAGGAATGTTCAGTGGGGGGTGCCTGGGTGGCTCAGTGGGTTAAAGCCTCTGCTTTCGGCTCAGGTCATGATCTCAGGGTCCTGGGATCGAGGCCCACATTGGGCTCTCTACTCAGCAGAGAGCCTGCTTCCTCCTCTCTCTCTGCCTGCCTCTCTGCCTACTTGTGATCTCTCTCTCTGTGTCAAATAAATAAATAAATAAAATCTTAAAAAAAGAAAAAAAAGGAATGTTCAGTGGGGCTGAAAGAGTGCCCAGATAATCTGAGGTAAAATCCCACAGTCAGCCAACTAAGGACCTCCCTGGGGGAGGGTTGCGGGTAAGCCCATCTTTTTTTTTTTTTTTTAAGATTTTATTTATTTATTTATTTGACAGAGAGAGATCACAAGTAGGCTGAGAGGCAGGCAGAGAGAGAGGAGGAAGCAGGCTACTTGCCGAGCAGGGAGCCCTATGTGGGCCTCTATCCCAGGACCCTGAGATCATGACCTGAGCCAAAGGCAGAGGCTTTAACCCACTGAGCCACCCAGGTGCCCTAAGCCCATCTTCTTGAGTAAGACAGAGGAACCCAGTCATGAGGCACCCTCTGGGTTACCCCAGCAAAATTCTTCCAAGTTCTTAGAACTATTCCCCATTCTTCCAGGCATGTCCTCCATCTAAAGAAACCTCTGTTACACATCCCCTCTTGTCAGGTGGTTTTCTGACCTCAGTAGAAACTCCTAGCACATGTAGTGTGGGTGCTTGTTCCAGTTCACATTGGAAGCCAGAGTTGTCCAGATAGTGGCCACCCAGCCTGACACTCCAGAAAGCCTGTGCCCACAGAACCCACTGTGATGACTCAGACCCTGGAAGAGCCCTGACCAGTTGTGAGACGCCAGCAGAGGGCCAGGGACTCACACCTGGGGGCACGTGACACCCTGGGGAACCAGACCTGAGACGGCAGGAATGAGGTTTGGCTCACCCCCTTTTCCTGCTGCGTGGCCAGAGTCTAGTTGATTCCCCTGGCACCATCAGTCCTGTGTCCTTTCCCTACTGTCCTCTTCCACAATCTCATATGGAGTATGCGGCTTCCCTCACCCGAGGCTGGCTCTAGAAGTCTCTGGTCTGGCTTCCCCAGGTGGCCCCACGCTATCGTAAGGATAAGCAGAGCAGCTGTGGAGAGGAGCTATCCACAAAGTACAGGGTGGTCTGTTCTCTTGGCTCTTGCTGGCCACCATCAGCAGCCCATTGCCTCCCAAGTGGTAGAGAGAGTGGCTCCCGTGGCCTAATTCCCTGCCCAAGGTCTCTTCTTGTAACCTGAACACAAGGACTAGTGTGTGGCTTAGGGAGACACTCAGACCCGGAGTCTCCCTGGGGAGAGCGTCCGCTGTTTGTATAGCATATGCTGTGTTCTCTGCATAGTCTGTGGCCTCTGCACACTGTAACTTGGTATTTTGGGGTTTTTTAAGGTACCTAGAGGCAACCAAGGCTTCTAAGATCTTAAAAGCGACAACCAAAACCCGCAACTAGTCCTGGTTTCTTTTCCAAGCCTTTTGATGAAATATATTTTTTGTTCTTTGTTTCTAAAGCTCCAGATGCTGGTGGTACCAAACTAGTTCTCACCATGTAATACCACTAGTAAGCCTAACCACTTGGCTAAGCCATCCAAAATGGACAGTTTCTAAAGTTGTCACTTTCACAGTCACCTCAAACATCTGGAGAGTCACACAGGCCCCCAGGCAGCTGAGCAACCCCACTTCAGGCTGAAGGAGCTGCCCCCAGGGAGCTTAGGGAGCAGAGCCAAGTCTACAGAAGCAAGGCCTCCAGGGATGGGACTTTTCCCAAGAGCCCATGGCCCAGGTTGGTGGCTCATCTGGAGGGAAATCTGGCGACCCTTGGCTGTATTAGGCCTTATAAACAACAGCCTAATTAATACCGGGATCTAAGCAGGGTTCCTGGCTCCTAGATGACTACTTGTGAGGGCCTGAGTTGCCCCTCTGTGGAAACAATGAAATGAGCAAGCAGCCACAAAGAAAAGGAAAGCCCCAGAGCCTGGGACAGATGCTTTTCAGCCAAGACTTTGATGTATCAAAAACAAAGCAGCTTGACTGAGCAAACGAAGAGCATGGAAGAGGAGTGGCAGTGAGGGTGTCACCTCACCAGAATTCTCCCCCTAAAGAAGCCCAGGGCAGGAGGATGTCGGGATGCTGCCCCGTGCCAACTGAGATGGCACCAACCATCAAGGAAGCAGGACTGTCCTGCAGAGAATGATGCAGTCTACAGGGCTTGGGTCCCATCCTGCTAACTAAAGGGAGAGGGAAAGTCAGGGAGACTTCGGGGGGCACAGGGATGGACGGTGGGGCAACTGAAGAAGTAGAGCCCAGAGAGAGAAGCCGAAGGCTGCATTACAGCAGAGCCTCTGGGATGTTGTAGATAGAGCACAGGCAATAAGGATGATGGAAGGAGGGACACAGCCAGGGACATTCATTTGCAGGTTAAACAAAGCAATGGTTTCTAATCGGCAAATAAGACAAGCAGTTCCCACTGAAGAACACTGAGACAGGAGAGGCGGAGACAGGCTGATTGACAGCGATGGCCCACAAGAGCTACTGCACGAGAAAAGAGTGAAGGGGTTTCTGAGCTGGTTGGCAAGAGGTGCATTCCCCACAGACGTGGGAGAGCTACCTGCGACCTATCAGGCGCTCCAGTATGGGCCAGGGCGAGCAAAGGGCAGTCTGACACAGAGAAGGAAACCACACAGATACAGAAGAACTTGATTGTTACATGCCTCTTCCAGGAAGGCACAGGTTCCCGGAGAAGACAGACAAGCTGCTTGCCACAGGGGCCTTGCTACCTGTTCTGGCCGACTCAGGAGCTGCATCTTCCACTGCTATCCGGCTGGACCCAGGGATGCCAGTTAACTGCTTCTGTGGTCTTCTGAAGCCTCACGTGACAGCCCAGTGGAAGGAATGAGCACCCCATTTACACAGCTTGCTGCTCCTGGAACAAGCCTAGCATTTTTTACGTCTATTTGCAGTTCTATTTATTCAAACAGAAAATAATCCTTTTCCTTTCTAAATATTATTTTCAAGTATGGACTGTTTCGTTAAGTGACGTCTTACATAGTTACATATATGTATGTACAGATGCGTGCATCTTATGTGTATGTATATGCCTTTAGCAGTCTCCAGTCTTACAAAAGAGACAAGAGGAGTTTTGGTTCAGCAAGGATTTGATAGTTTAAATACATAAAATCCCCTTTTGGATGATAAAAAGCTCTTATTATTCTGCTTAATACAAGTCATGGACTGAAGTAACTGAGATGCTAGTCCCGTCTTTGGATGAGGCTTTGTTAAGAAAAGGAAGCTGCCCTCAGTGACCACAGAACAGAACTATCGCTGGAGAACATACCTCACTGGGGAGCTCTTCTTGTTGAGACTAGGGAGCACAAAAAGAAATAATTTCTACAAATAAATCTGCCAAAGAGATACCACCACAGGGGCGCCTGGGTAGCTCAGTGGGTTAAAGCCTCTGCCTTCGGCTCAGGTCATGATCTCAGGGTCCTGGGATCGAGGCCCACATCAGGCCCTCTGCTCAGCGGGGAGCCTGCTTCCTCCTCTCTGCCTGCCTCTCTGTCTCTCTCTCCTTCAAATAAATAAATGAAAATCTTTAAAAAAAATTAAAAATTAAAAAAAAATGAGAGAGAGATACCACCAGATTACATGAGGAAGCTGGTTTGTGACAACCATGATAGGGACTGAGGGTTTTGCCTTTGCGAGTGCACAACTGCAAGCCCAGGACAGAAAGCCACATTGCTCTGAGGGGCCTAAATTCTGGAGCAGTAGGCGTGGATTACTGAGCTTAATACTAATGCTTAGTGCTCTCAGCTCCCTTCTGTGGCCAGCCTCAGGCTGTCTGTGCTCAAGGAATGGTAGTTGGTGGGAATGGGGCCTTTTAGTCCTTTCAGGCCAGAGCAACAGAATAAAGCCTGACAACTTCCCCAGGAAGCTCTCTCCCAGGACTTTAAAACATGACAGCTAAGCTCTGATCTTTAATGTTTCTTAAACAAATGGATTGATTTGAATGCTGCTGGCAAACTGAAAACAAAGCAAAATGAGACCTGAAACTAAAATGTGCCAAGTGGCCAGGCTTATGTTCAAATCATTCTACAGAGAAGACCCTGGGGAGGGGAGGGGCAGGGAGACTTGGGGGGGGGGGTGGTTTACATTCTTTCAAACTTGTAATGAGCACCAGGCACAATGCCTGCCATGAGAGTAAGATGCCCACCGTCCCTGTCCTTAGGGGGCCGGTAGCATGTGTGGATAATTCAGACATGCTTATTCTCTTTTTCTGTGTGGCAGTAAGTCATTACCCTGTGGTAGGCTGAGAACCGTCGCAGAGATGAACGAATTGTTCCAGCTGCACTGAAGGCCAGGGGAACAGGGAAGATTTCTGTACTAATATGGTTAGGGTTGGGTCTTGAAAGAATTTTTCAGGTGGAAGAGGGGAGGGCATCCCAGGCACAGGGAATCATGTGTGCACGGGTGAAAGCAGTGCTATGCTAAGGGAGGCCCTACAGGGCGTGGATGGGTGCTGGGGGGGAGGTGCTGGGAAGACAGCTGGGGCACCTCGCCAAGGGGGTCCGGCTTGCTGACTTCCCCCATGGTCTGCTCTGTGCCAAAGGCTTGCTTAGGAGCCAGAGAACATCCACACTGGGGTTTTCTGTTCCCCATAGTGCCTGACTTGGGGTGTGCTCTGGAAACACGTGGCCTATACACTGCACTAGATGAAGGGACTAGGAACTTAGCACATTTGATGATTGCTCCCAACTGTTCACCCCCCATATCCAGGGGAAGTTGAAGGTGGGAAGTCCTCCGGTCTTTCATTTGGATACCTTGGTAGACTTGATGATACTTTCCATCTAATAGATTTTATTTAAAAATAGGAACTCTTAGAAACACAAGGTCAGTAACCACAAAGCATACATTGTAGTCTCACAAAGTAGATAATTAGCCATCTTAGCTTTCTAAGATTTCTTTTCTCTTTTGAAAAGGTTTTATAAAACTACCCAGGTCCTGCAGCGTCAAGCAGCTTCTCATTGTGCTGTTCCACAGATGTACAGTGGGTGAAAGCCCCTCCCCACCCCCCCATCTACTGTCCAGCGCTCCTAAGTGCACCCTGGCTGGCTCCAGGCCCTGCAGCGGTGACATGCAGTTGTTCAGAGCAGGCCCACTACAGACATGATTATAGAAACTCTCTGGCTTCCCCTTGTCTCTCAAGTTTCCCTTGCACTGGCATATTAAAAATAGGGATAGGTAACATGAGCATTTCGGTTTGCTAGGCTCTTCCTTTATGACCTGTCATCATCAGGACCCAGGGCTGGTATGTTTAGCTAGGAAGAGGTCAACTTGAAGGAACCAAGAATCAGGCCCCTGGCCTATAAATCTTCCTCTGCCATCTTTGTCCTTCTTCCCAGAGGGATCTGACTTCTGTGAGGTCTGGTCTGCTCACAGATGTGTTCCCCTCTCTGGGGGAGAGACACATTGTCCTTGAGGACAATGAGTCTTGTGTCTTCTTGTTAGCTTAAGGCTTCCATTTGTGCCCCTTGGAAGAGGCACTTTCTAAGAGCTAGAAAAAAGTGTCTTGCGTGAGTTTCACCTCTCCACAAAGAGTGGGCATTTTAACCAAAGGCAACAAGAAACACAACATATGTGAGGGGGTGGGGAATGGTACAAAAGCAAGGGAGAAAAAATGATAAGGAAATTATGAAGCAAATTGCTTCCTCGCAGGCATCTGGACCCCTGATAAAATGGTTTGTATAGTTCTCCTCAGGGTGGATAGTTCTCTCTCATCCACTTCTCTTAGCCTTGGATGTACCCAATTATATAAAAAGAAGGTATATTCAAATTCTAAAGAAGATGGGGAGCAGCATTCCTCTTGAGTTTGGTGGTTCTACCTTAATAACCCAACAACCTTTTGGTTTCAGGGGGAACCATCACCAGATTGAAAATGTCATGCTGTAGGGGTACCTGGGTAGCTCAGTCAGTTGAGTGTCTGACTCTTGATTTCGGCTCAGGTCATGATCTCTGGGTCATGAGCCCCATGTCGGGCTCTGTGCTTAGCACAGAGTCTTCTTGTCCCCGTCCCTCTGCTCCTCCCTGGCTTGTGCTCTCTCCTCTTTTTCTCTCTCTCTCTCAAATAAATAAGTAAATAAAAATTTTTTTTAAAAGGCAATTAAAAAAAAAGAAAATGTCATGCTGTAATAGAATAAAGACCAGGGCATTTAATAGAAAACTCCAGAATCCTATGATATGAATGGAAAAAAAAAATCAGTCTGAGCCTAGGAAAGGCTTTGTGTAATCCCTGGGCAGTGGTTCTCAATTTCGCCTCTCCTGCCCTGGAGACAGTTGGCAATGTCTGGAGACATTTTTGGTGGTCAGAATTGGGGGGATATTATGGGCATCTGGAGGGGAGAGGCTAGGGATGCCGCTAATGCTGCAATAATGTACATTATGTACACAGTGTACATTGTACAATATATAATGCTACAGGACAGCCCCCCAGTGAGAATAATCCAGCCCAAAATGCCAGTAGCACCAAGGTTGAGAATCCCTGCGCTAGAGCTAAATCATAGTTTTAGCACAAAGTACTTAAGTCTGTCCTTAAGGACAGGCTACTTTTTTTTCTTTTTTTCAGCATTTTAGTTATTATTTTTTAAAATTTTTTTATTTAAATTCAGTTTAGTTACCATATAGTGTATTATTAGCTTCAGGGGTAGAATCTAGTGATTCATCAGTTGCATGTAACACCCAGTGCTCATCACACCAGGTGCCCTCCTCTTAATGCCCATCATCCAACTACCCCATCGCCCACCCATCTCCTCTCTAGCAACCCTCAGATTGTTTCCTGTAGTTAAGAGGCTCTTACAGTTTGCTTCCTTCTCTGTTTTTATCTTATTTTATTTTTCCTTCCCTTCCCCTATGTTCATCTGTTTTGTTTCTTAAATTCCACGTATGAGTGAAATCATGGTATTTGTCTCTGTCTGACTGACTTATTTCTCTTTAGTTCCATTCATGTTGTTGAAAATGGCAAGATTTCATTCCTTTCGATGGCTGAAGGACAGACCTCTTAAGGACAGAAACCAAGTTCTTTATGCCTTTTCTAAGCACAGTTAAGGAAAAAGTATGGTCAAGCTAAATGATTCAGTCCTAATTGTTACAATTTGGCTAACCCTCAGAGCCTCATCTCAAAGTCCTTGCACTTTGTCTCCTAGAGGATTTGCTTAACATTACTTTTCTCCTGGCAAAATATTCCATCTCTGTAGCTCCTATTAACTTCCACACAAAACCCTGAATAAATCAGACTCTAATTACAAGCATTCCTCAGTGGAAGAATGTATAAATACTTGAGTCTGAATGTTCAAGTTTCACACTGACAAACGGGCTCATGCCATAAACCTGAAATGGCATGTTACAGTCTGACGCCCCTCCAAGTTGGTGTGAGAGGGCTGTCATGAATGCAGGTGCCCCTGAGGGATGAGATTCGGGTCTTCACCCCTTTGGGGCTCCTCCTGCCCTATTGCTTCTTGGGAAACAGCCCTGTTAGCTGCCTGTTTCTTTGAGAAGGAGGGGATATTTCTGGCCAAGTTTCTATAATCAGCCTCCAAATGAACAGGTTTGCCTTGGACTGCCATGGTGTCTCACTCCCAGGGGAGAGCTGGGCCCAGCCTGGGCTCCTCAAGACAGCAGTTCTGGGTGAACTGTTCAGGAAAGGCAGTGGCAAAGCTGTGTTTGGGCTTGATCCTGATGTCCTAAGCTTGAAGTCAGTCTCCAGGCTTCTGCTGAGAGGCCCCTCAAGCTCCCCAGCTAGACTAGGAGAGTCTACTGAAATGCTCTGCTATAGGCCTGACCACACTGCCCACTCCATGAGCAACAACTTAGACCTGAGTTGGTCTAAGAAGATGGCTAATTATTCCCAATGCCACAGTCCATTGTTACAAGTGGAGGTTACTTTGGGATGTCAGGCTCAAGTTCCTGCATGGTTTCTTCTGATCCTCTGTAACTGTCCTCACACACTGTCCCTGCAATGTAAAGTGAGGATGGGCAGTTGTTAGTGTCCACTTAGAATCATGTAACATGTTAGCACTGAAAGGATGTTAGCTCACTTAGCCCAACCTGTCATTTTATGGCTGAAGAAACCAAGGCCAAAGAAGGGACATGATTTGCTTACATCATACAGCCAGGAGGAAATAAACTGAGGCCTTGAACCTAGGTCTTCTGACCGTAGGGGGAGTATTTACCACTTTATCCCCTGTGACTTGTATAGACGAGCCCAGAGAGGAGATCTGATTATGATCTTTGCATCACAAGCGAAATTCTATCTTATCTATGTGAGCCCAGTCCTTTATCTCCAGGTAGATTTTTTTATGTTTATTTTATTGAAGAGTTGAAGTATTTTCCATTTAACCCTTGACTACTACATACTCCATTTTGAAGAACAGGAAAAGAGAAATTTATATCCAAAAGAGATCACAAAGGGATAATTCTGTACATTTGAGGCATTTCCTAGAAAAGAAGTTGACATCATCATATACATTCTCAATTTTTAGGAAGGGTCATTGTTCACAGATTCGGTTTTCAGACCAGAAGACTGAGGAAAAGAGAGAAATTACCTTAACCAGTGGTATCTGGAGAGGAGAGCACAAAAGATAAATTCTTGGGCAGTTCTTGATTCCCTAACTGACAGAAGAACCTAATTCTGACCATATGTATGGATCCATTCAGAAGGGCACATTTCTAAAGCTTTTTAGCTAGGGCCTTGAAATACAATCTTCCTATGTTTAACTAAGCTTAGTCAGTGGTAGTTATACTCTCACACAACAAGAAAGGAACAACAACAACAAGGTACACCAGGTGAGACCAGGAGATTCTCGGACAGGTGGCTCAATGAGGTCATCTCTAGATAGGGTCACCTGGTCCAGTTCAGTCACAAGTGATGTAAGGGGATAAAGTGGAACTTCCACGGACCTACCCTGCTTCTGACCACTTGCGATTCCCATATCGAGAATGGTTCAAGAATCTACAGCGAGAAAGTGAACTTGGAGGTTCAAAGAAGGTTGTGGGCCCCAAGAATGCTCCCTTACCTGTTTCCCTGGACCCCCGGCTTCCAACAGTATCGACATAGGTACTGAACAAATAAAGGTGTTCAATGTCCTTCTGGGGAGTTAAGGTTACAGATGTAAAAGGAAGAACTGAGCTTTCATAGCATTAGGACTAAACCAAACTTCACGCTTCACTCAGGGTAACTCCTGTGTGCCTGTGCTTAAGGAGATGAGACAAAAGGGCAGTGAACGCAGATGCTTTCTTGACTGATGTGTCCTGCTCTGTTAGACCATGGGCAGCGTGGCTATAAAAGTGGATTATGCCCACTCTGAAGCCTTACAAAGGACCTTCCCTGGATATTGGTGATGCTGCTGCTGCCATGAATCACCTGGCAAGGCTGAAGATGGGCCTTCATGCCAAGAAAGCCTAAGGTACGAAGTTAGGAGTTTGATCTCATGAAAACAGTCCTATCATGTGTCTTAAAAGAAGGGTAGTTCTCCAGAGCAGAGAGGTCCCCCAGAGCATCCCCTCTTCCCCATCTGTGGGAGACTCCAGATTTAATGAGGGCTCTGGTCCAGGTGCCTAGAAGCCCTGGCTAGTGTTTCCCCACAAAGGCTCAGGGAAGTCAAGAGCAGTGAAGGGCGACCTCAGTAAACCCACACACAGTAGCTTCTTACACACCCTCATTCCCTTAGCAGCCAGAGTGCCCTTAACCCACCTCCCAAGGGCATTGGTGACCAAGCCCGAGGGCAGAGCACCCATCTTCATATAAAATGGGTGTCTCGTACCACAGTCCCCCCCACACACCACATCTTCTCACCTTGTCGGAAAGAGATGTACACCTGCCTCTCCTCAAACTCCTGGACCCGCCGGAAGTTGTTCACCATTTCCCTGGGGGATGGGTCATCCACATATGTGTAGTACAGAGCAGTCTCCAAAGCCAGCAGCTGCAAGGGGAGCAGCAGAAACATACCCCATGGGCAGAGTGATGCTCTCTTGCCTGACCTCAATGGGGAAGAGACCTCTGGGGCTTGGCAGGAGGCACACCAGAAAGCTGTGGAAAACCAGAGAACCGTGCCCCTCCCCAGCAGGTATCTGGTTGACTGGGCACTGGGTGAGCTGCTCTGTCCCCTCCTCCCAAGGCTTGGAGGGAGGTTAGTGCTATTAGCTGCTGGGTGGTGCAGGGACTCCTAGGCCTCTCACAAACATAGCGTCCCTCTCATGGACCCGATTCGGAACCCAGCTCTAAATTAGAGGGGCCTACAGCTTATTCTAATGGTCTCATCCAAAGGAACAAAAAGAGAGAGGCAAGGGTTTCACAGGTCCTCTGACTCCTGGTTCCACAGAATTTTCACACACCCATATAGATTATATAAGCGGTTTCCAAGGCAGTTTCTAGGTTAGGGTATTACTGCTTCCCCACACATTTCATCTCTTGATTCATCACATCTTTATTCCTGTCTGCCCACCTGCTGCCATTTATCTACATTACTCAGATCAGTAGCTCATAGTAAAAAGAAGGAGCAACAGTGAGGGCCTTCCTGGACTCGGGGAGAGGGCCGGGGGCGGGGGGCACGGGGGAGGCCAGGAGCCCGTGTGCGGCACTGCCCCTGCCGTGTCTTCTGCACAGCCAGTTTTCTTCTTGATGAATTTCTGGGAAGCAGAGGGATGGGCAGTGACCAGGAACTCCGGTCCGCCTTTGGGGGTTAGCTTTGTGGCCAATCAGTGGGCGATCCCACAAGCTCCCTCATCTGTCTACCCCTCACTTTCATCACCTGTAAGATGAGAGGGTCAGAGATGATTGCTGAGGACTCTGTGCCTCCAGTTTTCCACTAGACCTTGAACTTCCTGACGGCAGAGACCGTCGCTTACTCACTACTGCAATCCCAGTCCTCTGGTTTGTTACCATCTAACTGGCTCCGTCTTTGTTCCACCCTGTAAAGGAACTGTGCTCTCTCCCACCACAGAGGAAACACCATCCAGCCACTGAAGGAAATATTAGGAAATGCAGCTTAACATCTCGTTTGTAAGGAACTGTGGAACCAGGTTCATTTTCCTAGCTTGACTAGATAAGTTCACTTTGGAAGCTCAGCCTATACTTTCTGCTGTGCTTCCAGGTGCCTATGGTATTTGGAGAGGTTTGGCATAGCTGTCAATGAAGCTCTAAGTGAGGAAACCAAGTTGTTGATGATGATCTGGGAGACAGCAGGGACCGAGGTGCTGTGTGGTTCTCTGACTCAGAAGGGCACAACAATTACCTGCTCCTGGGAAATTTGCACAGGGTTCCGGAAAACTGTCCAGAGCACCGTGGGGTGGCAAGGAGGTGTGGTCAGGGATCCTTTGTAGCGGTAGTACTCATCAGGCCTCTCGGGAAGCAGCTCTTCAATGCTGAAACCCGGAATGAGCACTTCTTGGCCTGGAGAGATATGGTGGAAAAATGGTGTCACCTTTCTCCCCATGGCCGAGGTTCTGCTGGGCCTATGACCAAGGCTAGAATATGAACCTGCCCCGTGCATTCATTTTTCTTCAGGTCACATGGGAGTGACTCCCTCCTTCTCCAACAGAGGCGGATATGCACCCAAAGATCCCTTACCTTTGTATCTTACATCTCGAAGGTGCTTGAAGATCTTGTCATAAGATGGATTGAAGGAGCCCATCTGCAACAGAGACAGGGCAGGTTGAACTGGGACAGAATTCTGTTGGGTAAGCCTGGTTCGACCATTGCTCATGGAAGGGTTCAGCTAAGGGTATATAGTTACCATTGCCAAGATCCTCCCTGGAGGATGCACTTTACCAGAACAATTATGAAGGATCCCTGGGCTGTTAGGGATTTGGGGTGATGGTCCTGTGCTCTTGCTTCTTAGGATGCAAGGCACTGAGCACTCAAGGCACTGGGGCTTGTGTGTCCCAGGGCAAGGAATATAGCTTGTGCTCCTGATCATCAGGCTGTGAGCCCGAAAGCCACAACTAGTGTGTTCTCTAACCAGAACTTAAGGGAGCTTGAGTTCATGCCAGCCGAGTCAAGAAAGTAAGCATGTTGAGAAACGAGGTACATGTTGTCTTATTAGGGAAAAACACGCAAGCAAATCAGGAAATACTTCCATTTTCTGGGACTAAGGAAAGAAGTCACTCTAGGGTCCATATAAAGAATAGAACTTGGATATCAGGAGTTGTGTAAGGGATTCAGGCACCTGGTGAAGCACTGAATGATCCCCACTCCCAACCCTCTACACTCAGGTCCTATCCAGTGGGCATTTCTGAGCTTTATGCAACAGGGCTAGGACTGAGGGCTCATCTTTTCCAGTGTTCCAAAGGACAGGCCCATTTCCGCTGCCCAGCTACAGAAAGTTCTGCCTCTAGGCAAAAAGAGAAGGTACCCTATGAGGGAATACCTCCATCTCTAGAGGTAAGACACAGCTAAAATGAGAGTGAGCCATACACATCCAACAGACAGGTATTCATGGACCAAATGCTGAGTCTGATATCCTCCTGGCTTCAAATTTCCTGTAAAATCCCTTTAAACATTTCTTACCTCTATGAGAACAGCTAAGACGGCGAGGCCCTCTGACTTGTTACTGGCGCTGCTGGCGTTGGGGTACAGGTCTGAGTTGTAGTGGACGATATGCAGCTGCAGTGGAAGAAAAGCTACTCACAGGGGATGGACGACTCCTGGGACCCCTTGATTTCACAGGAGACTCAAACCCAATGGGGAGGACAGAGCCCCCCCTACTCCTGCCCCACGTAGATGAGGCCTCTGAGACCCTTTCCTTCATGGCCTCCCCAGTTTTCCCTTTCCCCTCACTCCTCCATATCAAAAACTCTACTGGGGCAGACTGTCCATCTTATTCAGTCCTTTTTTTTTTTTTTTAAGATTTTATTTATTTATTTGACAGAGAGAGAGAGATCACAAGTAGGCAGAGGCAGGCAGAGAAAGAAAGGGAAGCAGGCTCCTTGCCGAGCAGGGAGCCCGATATGGGCCTCGATCCCAGGACCCTGAGATCATGAGCTGAGCCGAAGGCAAAGGCTTTAACCCACTGAGCCACCCAGGCACCCTCTTATTCAGTCCTTTATTTGTGTCTAATATGGTGCTTGGAAAGTTCCAGGTATACAACAGATGGAAGGAGGGAAGGAAGGGAAGGAAGCGAAGGAAGGGAAGGAAGGAAAGGAAGGAAGGAAGGAATGGGTTTTTATACTAGCCACAAAAAAGCTTGGATACTTTGGAGGACTTCTCTTTTCTGAACCAACCTACCTACCTACCTTCCTTCCTTCCTTCCTTCCCTCCCTCCTTCCTTCCTTCCCTCCCTCCCTCCCTCTTTTCCTCCCTCCCTCTCTTCCTCCCTCCTTTCCTTTTCTCTCTCTTTCTCTTTTCTTTTTAGAGTGGGAGAGAGATGGAGAGGACAGGCAAAGATAGAGGGACAGAGAGAAATCTTAAGCAGGCTCCACACCCAGCATGGAGCCAGATTGAGGGCTCAGTCTCAAGACCCTGAGGTCATAACCTCAGGCTGAAATCAAGAGTCAGACATTTAACCAACTGAGCCACCCAGGCACCCCCTCTGATTTTTTTCAACTTATTCTGGAGCCTAGGGGAAAATGGTCTCATGTAGCCTGTCCAGCCTTAGCCTGGCCGCTCTGCATTTGATCTGGAAGTAGTAGGGACTGAGGCAGGAAACCTCCAGTGGTAATTAATTGTAACTGTATCCAGAATAGGACACATATTGATCCCTCAGGTGGAAAAACATCACAGTATGGCTTTTATACAGATTTGATCAGCCATATTTTAAGATAGCAGAAAACAAGAATGTTACTCCCTGAATGTAGATTCTCACCTTTACAAACTGAAATTCTAAGCTCATTTTTTTCAAAGCAGGAATTACTTGTCATTATTAAAGTGAGGAAAAGAGAACTTCCTGAGAAATCTTGGATTTAAAAGTCTAAGTATTAAGACACTGTTATAACAAATTCTGACAATGTTTAACCTAATTCTTAATCCAAAAAGTGGTGTCACCTGTCCTCCAAAAACGTAGATTCTTACCTTTACAAACTGAAATTCTAAGCTCATTTTTTCCAAAGCAGGAATTACTTGTCATTATTAAAGTGAGGAAAAGAGAACACTTCCTGAGAAATCTTGGATTTAAAAGTCTAAGTATTAAGACACTGTTATAATAAATTCTGACAATGTTTAACCTAATTCTTAATCCAAAAAGTGGTGTCACCTGTCCTCCAAAAAATTGTATTAGTAGATCGGTCTATATAAACGACACACATTTTTGTTGATTCTTTGCCTCTTGAGACTATAACCCACTGAGATTTTCTCTCTTTTCCTTTTCTTCATCTCTTTTTCTGTCTTATGTGTTTGTAAATACAATTCAAGCATATTTTATTGAATACGGCGCAATGTTTTTCACATTTCAAGTGACCCTTTCTAATTTTTAAAAACTATACAATTTTTTTAAAGTAGTCTTCTAGTAAAGTTTCTTAGGAACTCCTACTTTACCATCTTTCCCTGTGAAGGATATAGCCTGTCGCATTGCCCGTATCATGTAAGCTTGGCCCAGCTTTGAGAAATGGAGACTTCTATATGGCTAAACCCCTGAAGGTCCTAGATCCTTATTTCTTGTTATAGCTGCCCTTTGTGCTCATGGTCTGTTTCACCACTTTTCTTACTGTGTTCAGATTAAATCAAGAGGAGGTGAAGACTAATACAGACAGAACAGAATCACCTGCTGAGATTAAGAGAGTCTTCTTTATAGGACTCAATCCAGAAGAACTGCTACACTTTTAAGGACCCTCCATAGAGAATCTGCCATTTTGGGGTCACCTTGATGTATTTTCCCTATTATAGACATGTATGGTCTCTCTTCACCAGGCCCTTGGTGATGGATGTGGCTTATGAGCAGAAAATATAATAACTAGAAATATTTTTAAATGCCCTAACTCTCCCACCTGGCACCCTAACTCCTTCTTTATTCCTCATGGGTAAGTAGAAGCCTCCACGTTACAATTAGCTTGAAAGAAATTGCAGTCCTGGAGGTTCAGAGAGGGGCCTGGTTTGAAGTACGTGCACCTCCAAGAGTGCCATCCTATTGGGCCAGAATTATAGCCCCTCCAAACTTGTAACTCGACCTGTAATTAGCCTGAGACATTAAGCAGTTTAGCAGTTAAGAAGAGAGGAGAATGTCATTATTTACCTGGCTGATCAGTAGTATTTATCTCCTTGTATTTATTGCCCTGTAAATGTTCAGAACCACATACCCCCAAGTTCTATCCCATGGGATCTCTGAAATGGAGCAGCAACTCAAGCACCCCGTGTCCCCCTCCACACACCTGTGGGGCAGGCACAACGCTCTGCTCCTTCTGTTTTCTTGTGACCTTTTGGGTTAGTGCCTCAGGGCAACATAACACAGTGCTGTGCTCACCTCCCAAATGATCCTGGTCGAGTCTCTCGCTGCCCTGACGTCCTGTGTATTGTCATCTCTGACATCCCTCGGCTTGTGACCAAGTAGAAGAGTGGCCCTGGGTCCCAAGGTTCCAAGCACCACCCATGCCCAGGGGAAAGGAAAGATGGGATGGGAAAGGCCTATGCAAACAGCATGGCATGTGAAGAAAGACTAAGAAGTGTGGGGGAGCAGTTAGCCCAGTATGATTCAGCAGTGGGATACACACAAAATACTATATAGAATGGGCTTCCTGACGCATATTCTCAGATCCTAACTCAAGTCTAGTGTAACAAGGTGCCCCAATTGATGATATCTTGAGATCTCTAAGCTCTATTACACTGATCAAACCCTTATAACTAGGGTCATCCACTGTTTTTCCTTTGACTGCTGTACCTTGCACTTCTAACAGGTTTGGCCCTTGGCCATAGGTGGCTCCATGCTATTGGAGTACATAGACGCCGTAGGCAAGATGCTCTTATGTGCCGTGGATGACCTACGTCTGCCAGATAAGCTGGTGGGATCGTGATCCGTGCCAGCGGAAGGGCAATGTCTAGAAAAGGGATATGTGCATCCCTCAGTGCCCCCCTCCCCACTGGGAACACTGCCTTCTGAGCAGCATCATTCAGTAAATGACAAGAGAGACAAACTGAATGTTCAGGAGAAAAGGGGACCAGGACACCACAAATGAGCTGCAGGGTGGCTGGAGTGGCTCTACCTTCCCATGCTGCTGACAGCGCCAGGTGTCCGGGTGGGGAGCCTGAAGGCAGCCCCTGCTTGTGCTCCAATCTTACCTGTCCACCAGCCAGGTGGAAGGGTGCCAGACCACCCACCATCAGGCAGCTTCTGCCAGCCCCGTGGCCCCACTCACCTCCGCGGCAAAGTGCTTCCCACCAACAGTGTGCTCGGAGCCATGCGGGTCATGCTGGTTCCCCCAGTGCAGGTGCAGCTGTGTGGCAGTGTAGCGGGACCGGAGGCCCTGGAGGTGCATGTCCGGGGTCAGCTTCAGCCTCACTGTGGGGAGTGGAGCCTTCAGAACCCTGGCCTGCCGAGCACTGCCTGAGAGCAGTTAGGGAGGCAACACCTGCCTGGGCCCAGACAGGAGGACGGTAGATTCAGCGAGAGGAGAGACACAGCCTGAGGGTCAGAAACCTGGGCTCTTCTGAGAACAGCCCCATTTCCCTAAAGCAATTCTAGCAGCACTAACATCTTCTCGGCTCCCCGGGGAAAAGAACAGCAGGAGCACGAATACTAGACCAACAGGTGGGTGTTTTGTTTACATCTCCATGTATCACACACCCAGTTATGAAGATAGAAGTTAATGAAATATCTGCCAAGCTATAGAATAATAGAACACTAACAATAAAAATGACTATTTATGAGGCATCTACTGTATTCCAGATCCCAACATACGTAATCTCTAGTCTTCACAGTACCCGTCAATATGCCCATTTTCCAGACAAAATCTCAAGGAGGTTAATATTCTTAGCCAAGGTCTCATGACTTCTGAGTTAGGAGTCTAGCCAGGATTCAAATCCATGTTTGTCTGACTCAAAAGCCTGGGGGACCCCACAATCAATTGCATGGCTCTTGGAGTATTTGAGCCAAGAGGCCAACGGGTTCAGGCCTGTCCATTCCCCCCTCCCAAGAGATGTGCTGCTTCTGAGAGGTGCTGCCCTGGCACAGCTGCCTCCAGCATCCTCTGAGTGAGTGGTCCAGGCACTCCTGGGCTCCCCCCACCCCCTGCCCCCTCCCCTTCTCTTGGGTACTTCCATGGAGCCCCCCTCCCCACCTGACAGAAGACAGCAGGCCAAGGAGCTGAGAGATGCTCGGACATCCCCTTGCAGATCTTAGAGAGATCTCTCACCTGAATGGCCATCGTTGGTCAGGATAAACTGCTCATTGGCAGAAACATTGTAGCCTTGGAACCCCAGGGGCACAAGGCTGGCGTCATACTGGAGGATGTCACTGTGCAGGTCTATCGGGGATTGCAGTGCACCCCCACATGCCGGGTACTTCTTGGACCAGCTCTTCTCCCCATCAAGACCTGGAAGGGGAGATTCAAGGACAAAGTTTAGTCGGTTTTCCACAAACGTTCTTTCCTCACTTTCTAATCCTGTATTCAACACGATCACTGCTTTTTCTCCTCTTCATCCCCAGAGGGATATTCTTCAAGGACCAGAGATCTCAGCCTACTGCTCACTTGCTCTTAAAATGATGTGGGGAAAGGACTAGAGCAGCCTCATGCCAAGGACTAGGGCCCACCAAGCTCCACTTGAATTTTACATTGTTCATATTTTGACACAGTACCCATCCTCTCCACATGAAGACCTACTGATTTTCAGCAATTTTGCATCTGTTTATGGAGTACCTATTATGAGCAGAAATTACTCAGAGTCTTGGGCCCACCAGGTTGAACACAACAACAGGGCCCCTGCTTGCCCAAACTTGCATCCTCTGAGATGCTACAGGCTGGAAAAATTGGCCACAGCTCCAGGTACGTCTTTGGGGCCGATGGAGTTACAGGTATGATCTTCCTAATAGGAAACCCTTGAGGACATTGACAGTTGATACCCACATCTAGAGCAAGTATAAAGCCCAAACTGATAGGGATACTTGAAAAATATCAAGTAATTATATGGCTGGAATCATAGAGCTAAGTGCAAAGTTTATACTGGGAGAGTGTAACAATACTACAAACTAATGCCAAACTACTAGTGAGCAGGAAGAGACTTAAAAAATAAATCCTCCAGGGCTCAGGCTTCTTGCTAACTACCGGGTAATTGTCCTTCCTCTGGAAGTGGCAATAAACAATCCAATCCCATGTTCAGATAAACTTTCTTACCCCCACAGGGAAAAAAATCTTTAAAGAATGTAAAACTGTGTTTAAAAGATTATCTCCCGTGGTAATTAAATGGATTTTCAGGCGGAGGTTTCTCCAGAAAAGCAAATAATTGGCATGTCATGGCGCGTTAGGGTAGAACCATGGTGCCCTCTGGGCCCTCTCCGAGTGGGGATGCAAGCTTTGCCATCTGGGGTCCATTCATCAGTATTTCAGCACCAGGAATGATAGTAACTGGAGCAGAGGGGAAAGGAACACCACTTCTTCTGGGGACCCATCCATAGACAGCAGCACTGTTTCACAAGAGTGAACACGTGTATGCTGGCCTCACAGAATCTCGGCTCCCTACCCCTTGTTCTCTAACTAGGGGACTTCACCTGAGAGTAATGAGAGTCAGAAGAAAAACTTTGTGCCCAAGTTCATTTAAAATGCTAGAAGGAGTTGATCCGAGGTCTGGACATACACAGTAGAACCCTCCTAATTTTTCAAGCTGTCAACCTTTGGATATACCTTCTTGGAAATGTTAGAGCTTTAAGGGATTTCAAAATTTCCTGTCCAACCTTTCACTGGACACCAGTTTTCTCACTTGCGCATATCAGTCAGTCTTCACTGAACTGTATTTTAATTTTCAAGACCTCAGAGCCCTGGACTCAAAGCAGTTCAAATACACCAAGATGCCAGAGGGAAAGGGAGGTTGAAAGACACCGAAGTAAGACCATTACTCAGGTGAGGACAAAACCAAATTCCTTAGGGACAGCAGGAAGCCAAGATGGAGTGGTCCTGAGGTATCATGCAAACCCTCAGGTCAGGAAGAGGCACAGCTACCAGAAGCAAGCCTTCTAGAGTGAGGCTGCCAGCCTTTTCTCTGCTCACAATGACATTTGGACCCACCGCCAGGGTGGCAGAAGCTGCCAGCCAGGCAGTAATGGAAGAACTCAGTGAGTAAAGAGGTACATCAATGAGATGACTTCTCCTTGGACACATGACTTTAGTTCCCCTTTAGAGAACTGGGTTAGAAGGACTTTCTGTTCTCAGAACAGAGGTTCCAAAAGGTTTCATGAAGAGAGCATGCTAACTCAACCAAGAGCTCTTTGGAGCCAGGAACATCTCATTCTGATCACTGTGAGCTCCCATTGTGATTAGGGCCACATGAATAACAGGCATTTGGTAAACAGTTTCCCAAAGAATAAAAGACCCCACAGAACAGAGAGTTTGGAAAAGGTTATCAGGAGGAATTTTTCTTTTTCATCATGCCCTAAATACTCTTTACTGGAAGTGACGCTGAATTAGGTATTTCGGAGCAGGAAAGGCTAGGGATATAAAAGGCAAGAGAGTTGGTGTTGGCAAAACCTTCTTCGGAAAGAGAAGCAGCTATGTTAGGCCAGAAGAGTCTGGAAAACAAGATTTCAGCACCAGCCGTCCCACCACCTCAGTGAGTGACCTTGAGCAAGTCACATTCCCTGCCTGAGTCTCCTTTACCCTTCATTCAGAGGAGAGAATTGAAAACACTGTGTTCTGGAAGTTCCGTTCTGGCTCTCAGCTCTGAGATGGATGGAGATTACTAGGACTAAGCACCTCCTCCACCCTCTGTATCAGGCAAGTTTGAACGAGTTGGAGAGCTGCTCATGCCAAGGCAGCTAGCTCCCGGGCATGTGACCAGGTGCTTGGTGGGAAGCGGCTGTGGGACTGAGCCCAGGGCACTGCTGCTCCCGGGGCCTGCGAGCCACCTGCCTCAGGAACCTGTCCCCAGTATTAGCTGCTGTCGCCAGGGGGCGCTCGTCTCTGACCACCAGTCGCAGCCCCTTGGGGACAACAAGGTCTAAAAAGCCTTTTCTACTCCTGCTTTATTATTATTATTTGTAGTAGTTTTGGTCCTTACAACTCTATAGGATCAGCAAGGCAAAAACTGCACCATTTTATAGACGAAGAATTGAGATTAAATGATTTGCCCTAATTAGACCTTGGCTTAGTTACAGTTACCTGGCCTGGGTCACAGAACCTCCACGGCCTCCTGTTCTAGTATTTATCCAGGAGATCTGGGGCATGCCTGTTTCCCCCTCTCCCATGCTCTCCATGAAGGCAATGTCATGTTCACCCCTGCCTCTCCCATGATGCCTGGCACAGAGCAGGCCTTTACCTGTTTGCAGGGCCGTATTCTGATGCTAATTTTCTGCTTGTTCCTCTCCAGGGACACATGCCCCTTAATTAACCCCCCTAGCGTTCCTACCACCCTATATCATCTTTTTTTTTCCATCAAAAAGAAAAGAAAAATTAGGTCACTTGCTCAGGTTCAAAATTTACCCTCCTAGCTTCCTAGTTTACCTGCATGGGGATGTGTTGTTTGGAAGCACTCAGTGAGAAAGAATCTGGTTTGCTGCCCCGTGGCCTGGGAGATGGCCTGCCAAGTATGGGGCTTCACAGCCATTCATAGGACCCCCCCACCAGCATGGGATGGCCAGTGTCCCCTTCTTGCACGGCTGGGGATCTTGTCAGAGCAGCCTTCCAGCCTCGTGGCTTGTGAGTGAGAGGGGTGTGCGGTGCCGTGTGGGTGGGTACCAGGGAACCGGTAGCGGGGTGTTGTCAGTAGGCCCCTTTCGGCCCCCCACCCCTAGCCTCTGCCTGGGGGATGTGTGACTCGTTGCTAAAGTAACACTGCCCTTTTGCAGGCAGCCACAGCCCAGACTGTGGCTTTTCAACTTGGTCTCAGCTTTCACACTCATGCCAAGTGCCCTGGTGCCAGGAAACCTCACTTGGGACTGACTCTTCCAAAAGAGGCGTTTATTTCCAGCTACCGTAAAAACTCTGCTTTTCTCAGTTTTGACTTTGCCTTTTCAGTTAATTGGATTCCTCACATGATCCCGATAAAGGAGATCATGTGTAGCTCCCAGTTTATTTTTCCAAACAAAGTCAAAGCATTATTTCTTTCCAGCTCATGTTTTTCTGCTTTAGGCAAAACAGAGGTGGGCCAAATTTCTGTTTTGAAATGTGACAGGAGATTAACATGGCCCAGCTCAAAATGCCTCCTGGGATCTCCACTTGGAAATTATGAGGCCCAGGGTACAGGATCCACATTACCAAAGGACCAGAATTTTTGTCATGGAAAATTTCAAATGCATACAAACAGCAGAGAGAAGAGCAAAATGAATCTCCATGTCCCCCAGTTTCAACAACTAACCATTGGCAGAAACAAATCAGCCTCATTTGTGTCGCACCCACTCTCCCCTATCCTTGGATAATCCTGCAACAAACCCAAATCGTTTCCATCTGTACATACTTCATTCAGTATGTGCCTCTAACACATAAGGACTCTTGAAACCACGATACCATTACCACACTTAAAAAGTTAATTAATTCCTTAAGGTTATCAAATCTCGTCAGAATTCAGTTTTCCAATTATCTCATCGCTTTGTAATGGTTTATTTGTAACCTTCGGGATTCAAGTAAGGTCCATGTACTGCAGTTAGTTGACGTGTTATGGCCTAGATCTCAATTTGACTGCGTGATGCCTCATCAGAGAACCACTGACCCCCTTCTTCCCAGGCTCAAAATCTCAGAGCCAGGTTGGCTCGGTCCATCCTTTGCCCTCACTCGGTCGTGGAGTCCCACGTTTCTGTTACCACGACCACCTCTACCACCCCAGGGCTGGCCCTCGTCACGTCACACTGTGCAGGTTTCCTGCAGAGTCCCTGCCTCAACCTTTCCTGAGTTCGCCACCAGGCTCCTTTCTTGTTGTGACCAAGTTCAAAAGATGTAGTCCTGGTTCTGTGACACAGCCTCACCCCGCCCCTCCCTTTCTCCGAAGCATGCCCGCCCTACCCAACAAAGCAGAGCAGGGCCCTAGCCATCTTTCATGGCCTGAAGCACCTCAGCCTGGCAAGGCCTTCAGTGGCCTTCAGACCCTTCCCTGTCAGCCCCCATGGTCAGGCCGGCTTCCCGGAGAACATGCTGTGAACTTGATCTTCACGAATTTCTTATGCTAAAAATGTGCTTCAAATCCCACCCTCTTTCCCCTTCACCTTTCCAAATCTTGTCCACACTTCGAAGTCGAGCTCAAGTCCTGCCAAAGCTACTCCGGTGCTTTCTCCCTGCCCCAGACTCCTTAGCCAGCCAGCCTGCCGGGGGTTCGCATGGTGGCACAGCGATGGGAATGCTCCTTTAAGTCTCATGCATGACTGCTCTCTCCAGACCAGTCCCTCAACCTTCTCCAGACTAGAACTCTGTCTGCAGCTTTCAAAGTCCTTTTGAAGACTTTTTGTCACAGCCCTCCCGCGTTTCTGACATTGTGGCCCTTATGAAACAATTAAGAAATTGATCTGGAGGGTTTCTTAAGCTAGTTTCAGAAGTCGAGCCATTAAGGGAGTGTGTGTACATGCACGCACATGGTTATAGGAAGGTGAGGGTAACGAGAAGAGATTTGTTCTTAATGGATAGATTTAAGCATACTTCCATACAGAAGGGAAGGGGAGGAGAGAAGAAGGGTTGGATCCAGGAGAAAGAAGAGCCTATGGATGGAGTGTGGCCCTGAGAAGACAGCGGGTTGGGGAGGGTCCATCCAGTAGAGGTAGAAATTCACTCCGGGCTGAAGGAGGCACTCAACAGATGTTCATCATATGGATCAAGCAGAACACTGAAGCCTGCCTGGAAATGAAGCCCATGGAGTAAAAACACAGTCAGAAGTCCGAGAACTCAGCAGGCCTGAGAAGCTGATCAGGGAGGATTGGCTATGGGAAGATAAGCCATCTGGTTTTCCACATTCCGCAATGTATGCAACCAAAGTGCACCAATAAGCCTAAAAAGTTAATGTGATTTTTTTAAATGAACTTATATTTCACTACTTTTCTAATACATCTTGTGGGGTTTTTTAAAGATTTTGTTTATTTATTTGAGAGAGAGAGCAAGAGAGAGCACAAACAGTAGGGAGTGGCAAGGAAGAGGGAGAAGCAGACTCCCCACTGACCAAAGAGCCCAGCATGGTGCTCAATCCCAGGACCCTGAGATCATCCTGAGCTGAAGGCATCCGCTTGACCAACTGAACTACCCGGGAGTCCCAATACATTCTGTGTCTTGTTTTAAATTTTAATTACAGAAAATTTCAAAGTAGGTACAAAAGTAAAGCGTATCAGGGCATCTGGGTGGCTCAGCTGGTTAAGTGTCTGACTCTTAATTTGGGCTCAGGTCATGATCTCAGGGTGATAAGATCAAGGCCCACGTTGGGTTCACAGTGTGGAGCCTACTTAAGATTCTCTTTATTTCTCTCCCTCTCCCTCTGCTTTCTCTCCTCCCTATGTCCCTCCCTCTCTCCCTCTGTCCCTCCCTCCCTCTCTCTCCCTCTCCCTCTCCTTCCCTCTGTCTAAAGAAATAATTAAAATAAATTAAAAATTTAAAAAGTAAAGAATATCATATAGTGGCCCCACGTACCCATCTATCTATCCACAATGAGTTTAGTTTTGTCTACCCTCCTCCACTGGATTATGTTGATGGAAATCTACGGATACTTATTTAAGCATAAGAGATCTTTAAAAATAACCATAATACCATTTTCATTTCTAAAAACTGTTGGCAGTAATTTCTTTTTTTTTTTTAAAGATTTTATTTATTTATTTGACAGAGAGAGAGAGAGAGAGAGAGAGAGATCACACGTAGGCTTGAGGTTGAGAGGCAGGCAGAGAGAGAGGAGGAAGCAGGCTCCTTGCCAAGCATGGAGCCTGATGCAGGCCTCGATCCCGGGACCCTGAGATCATGACCTGAGCCAAAGGCAGAGGTTTTATTTAACCCAGTGAGCCACCCAGGCGCCCGTTGGCAGTAATTTCTTAATGTCATCCAAAATCCAGTGAGTGTTCTGGTCTCCCAGCTTGTCTCATAAACTCACTGAATGGTTTACTGGAATCAGGGTCCAGAGAAGGACCATATATTGTGCCTGGTTAGTATGGCTCCTAGCTTCTCTCTATCAACAGGCGCTGCTTTCATCTCTCCCCAGTTCGGGTGTGTTTACTCTGTACATATAAGGTACAAACTTATTACTGCCTCAGGCAAGTAATCATTGATGCAAGTAAATGCAGAATCATTTTATTATTTTATAACCTGTTTGCAGACAGGTATAGGGATAAGTAAAAAACTTTATGGGTTGAGGGGCGCCTGGGTGGCTCAGTGGGTTAAAGCCTCTGCCTTCGGCTCAGGTCATGATNAAACTTTATGGGTTGAGTTATTTCTTATACACCTGGTACATACATTGTAATAATAAAAGCACAGAGAGCTCCTTAGAAGACAAGAACTACCTAATAACTGCTAGTTTCCCACTGGCCACCCTTTCTCACTAACTATACATCCTCTGTGCTCAAGAATAGTGAACACTTTAATAAAAATATTGTTTGTAACTTGGACCATATCTGATGAGTCTGGACACACAAAAAAGCGCATTCGTGGTTATCCTATTTTGAGGTTTGTCTTTTTGGGCCTTTCTGAGTTGGTCTGCTGTTGCCCCTGACCTCTCCTGGTGGTCACACTCTCCTGGTGGTGGCCTCTCGCCCGTGTCCGTGTGAATGTGTGCAGACAGCTGCCTGGCTCCAGAGCATGTGTCTTTGGATTGGCTACCAAAACACATGGTCAGATCGAAACCTGCCCCAGCGCATAAAACTCTCATGGCAAGGTTTACATATTCTGAATGTTGACACACCTGTTTTTTGATCAATAGTCAAAGTTTCAGTCCAATAGGAGCTTTTGGTCAGTCACCTGAAGTTTGTTTGCGAGGGGGCTCTGACTGTGTAATAAAAATGGACCATGTCCCAGCGTGTATATTTAAATGGAAGTGATCACAGACTGTGTATCAAATTTGAATACACATTTAGCGAAATGGATTACATTTGTCATTAAAAATACATACTCAGGGGGTGCCTGGGTGGCTCAGTTGGTTGGG
>LNAC01000018.1:6668976-6694687 GCA_002007465.1 Ailurus styani | reverse complement strand
TCATTCATTCATTTCTTCAACAAATGGGCCTACCATGTGCCAGGCATTGTATTAGGCACCAAAGGTGTGCAGGGGAACAAAACAGATCTGGTGTCTGTCTTCATGGGGCTTACATTCCAGTGGAAGAGACAGACAATAAATTGTAAAGAAGCAAACCAATACATAAATAAAATAATTCCAGTCTGCAATCAGTGCTATAAAAGAAATAAGCAAGGACGAGGATGGAGAAAACAGAGGGATCACTGTGGACCAGATGCTATAGGAAGGCTTCTCAGAGGAGGTACCTTTAAAATTAAGACTTAAGGAATGGGACTGAGCCAACCATGAGCAAAACCAGAGGAATGGCATTCCAGAGACAGGGCACAGCAAGTTCAGAGGCCTTGCTGCAACAGAGAGCTTATATATTTTATATGCATGTGATGTTTCAACTCAGAAAGAACCTAGGATTCATCTGGCTTCCCCTTTCCTAAGCTGTGCCTCGCCCTACGACAAGGCTGAGAATCATTCGGCATCATCTGCTCATGTACACTCCTCTGTCTGTTAGAAAGGTCCCCTGATACCTGCCTTTCCCTGAGGGTCACTAGTCACGGTCCTGTGTCTAGAGCCACACAGAACACGGCTAAGCCACAGGAGCCCATTCAGAGGGGGAAGGTATCTTAAAACCTCTAAGTCCATCTTGAAACCACATATCCTCAGGCTGTTGTTAGGATGTGGAAGCCACATTTTAAAAATGTGTTTAATATATGCTTTATAGCTCCTGCAGTTTACTTCTGAAGTTGGTTAAAAGACACAGCTTCTCATAGAAGTCCAGGGGGTTCAGCCTATCGGTAGAATGGAGTTCCCACAGAGTCCACCTGCCTGGGTTCTGGACCCCCTGCAGGAGGCCACATTCTGCCAATTCTGCCTGTTTTCCTGCCGGTGAAGTGGAGGGGCATGGCCATAAAAAGCAGGATCCTGCCCGGGAGGAAAGAGGCTAGCAGGGGTGTGGGTTAATGATTGATGGATGAGGTCTTATGACTTTATTATAAACAAGTGGAGGCCAAGGAATCACACTGGCATTTTCCTTTGTTAATGTTACAAATGAGTCAGTGAGGGAGGGTTAGAGAGTCAGGGTTACTTGTTATTTACAAAGCTTAAAGTGGGATTGCTGACAGCCATTCTGCTTTCTTGGATTTTATCTTATAGGTTAACACAAAGGGGAAAGTTCTCTAAAGATGCTTTCATGTTTACTTTATGTCAAACTCTCCTCTGTTATTTCAGTTCTTGTGTGGGCCAGCTTGAGAGGAGGAGCTGACACTGGGGTAAAGCCCCGCTTGGGGGTCATTTCTGGTTTAATCATTTCGAGGGAAGGGAGAGGGAGTGGGGAAGAGGTGAGCTGTAAGACTGGCCACCAGCTCAGCTCTCTGCTAGCCCTCAGAAGCCNGAGGGCCCCCCCCCCCCCCGCCGTAATGCTGGGCTTGTGAGGGAGAGGGGAGGTACAAGGGCAGATACCTCTCCTTGCCCAGCTCACCCCCTAAGACAGAACAAAGTGTTTCCCCCTCCTCTGCGTTCCTGTAGAGCCCTTGGCATTTCTCTTTTCCTAGCAATGCCTATACTTACCAAATAATACTTTATATCTTCCTACCCCAGTAGATCAGCGGTTCCCTAAGTGTAGACCCTGGGCAAGCATTATCATCATCATCACCACCACCATCATGGTCACCTAAGAAACTGTTAGCAATGCAGATTCTTGGCCCCACCCCACACCTCCTGAATCAGGCACTCCAGGGGGTGGAGGGGGAATACCCAGTGGTTGTCATCAGGCCCACAGGTGATGCTACTCCTGGAGCCTGAGAACACTGCACTTGGCTTTCAGTTTGCCTCTCTTACTCTTGGGTCCCTGACTCCTACCCCAGAGCTTGGCAAACTCAAGTGTCCAACAAATGGTTCTTGAGCAACAACAGTGACAAACCAGTAAGTTAAACAAGTTGCTATAGTGGGAATAGCCTTAGCCCAGTAATGAAACCTGGGCAGGCCCCGGTCACTTGGTCAGTGCTCCTCCCATGTTCTTCCCTTCGGTCTTCCTTGACTCATTCACAAATGAATCGTGGTGTAAAAATGCAAAGGCCACAGTCAAGCCAGACGTCCTGCTCCGCCCTCCTTAAAAAGAGTATTAAAAATATTCTTTCTCCATGCTCAAGCATCTCTGATTAGAAAAGGCTGCAGACATCATCTTTTTAATGTACTATTAGATGTGTAATTATGGAAACAATAATAGTATTTGAGGTAGTTATTCAATGTTGACTATTAGGAACATAACTTCCTTTTCTCGATCTGTTTTTATGGCTCATTTCATTAAAAAAATTTTTTTTATTGTGGTAAAATATACATAACATAAGGTTTACCATTTTAACGATTTTTTAATGAACTCGTGCCATTAAGTACCTTCACACTGCTCCNCAATGTTGACTATTAGGAACATAACTTCCTTTTCTCGATCTGTTTTTATGGCTCATTTCATTTAAAAATTTTTTTTATTGTGGTAAAATATACATAACATAAGGTTTACCATTTTAACAATTTTTTAATGAACTCGTGCCATTAAGTACCTTCACACTGCTCTGCAACCATCACCACTATCCATTTCCAGATCTGTCTCCATCGCCCCAAGCGTACATCACTATGGAAATGTGAAATGGTGCAGCCGATGTGGAAAACAGTGAGGTGGCTCCTTAAAAAGTTAGAATTACCATATGATCAGCAATTCTATTCTTAGGTAGACACTCAAAAGAATTGAAACCAGGGACTCAAACACATACTTGGACACCAGTGTTCATGGCAGCATTATGCCCAGTTGCCAAAGGGTGGAAATACCCCAAGTCCATTCATCAACACATGAACAGATAAACAAGATGTTGTATAGACATATAATGGAATACAATTTGTCCATAAAAAGGCTCATCTCATTTTAATGTACAATTTCTCTTCCTAGAACCCCACCTAGTAGATATTTAAGGAGAGCTGAAGTAGGTCTCCATATGTGCAAACCTATCACAGAACCAAAGTTATGGTAGATGCTGCGTAAACCCTCACTGGTTGAGGAAAGCTCTCTGTAATTTCTTCTTGAGTCCAACCTCCTAGCTGATATGGAACGTGAGTGAGCCTCAGAATCCCCTGGAGGGCTTGTTAAACAGGTTGCCAAGCCCCGCCCCCTCAGCTTTGGATTCGGCAGGTTTCGGGTGGAGCCCCAGAATCCACATTTCGACCACGTTCCCAGGTGATGCTGACGCTGCCAGTCTGGGGACCACACTTTGAGAACCGCTGGTCTACAGCAGTATTTCTAAACCCTGGACAAACCCTGGACGTACCCTGGCATCTCTGAGGGTTTTCAAGTTTGCCCCGGGCCCCAGCCCCTGAGATCTGGTTTAATTGGTATTGGGTGGGGTCCACACACAGGAAGCTTTAAAAAGCTGCCCAGGTGATTCTAATGTACAGCCAAAGTTGAGAAGAGCTGATGAAAAACCCTCCTCAGATCAAAGCCCTTGACGTCGTCAGAGCCAGAGCTCTTACCTTCCCTCGCCAAGGTAAGACTGCTTTTTTAACTTTTAATTAATTAATGTTTTCTTGTGGGAAAATATATATAAATTCGGTGACATTTGGTATGGTCACAGTGGGGGGCAACAATCGCCACTCTTTAGCTCCAGAACATGTTCACCACCCCACAGGGAAACCCCCACCTCAGTCCCCATTTCCCTCTTCCCTCAACCCCTGGTAACCACTCATCTACTTTCTGTCTCTATGGATTCGCCTGCTCTGTACACTTCATGTCAGCGGAATCAGTATGTGGCTTTTGTGTCCGGCATCTTTCATATAGTACAATGCTTTCATGGTTCATCCATACTTCCTTCCTTTTTATGGCTGAATCATATCCCCTTGTGAGGACAAACCACCATTCGTGTATCCGTTTGTATCACTGCTTCTTACTGTAGTTTAAATGTCTGACTGGTGAAATTGCCCCTCTGGTCTGTAAACTAGTTGTTGAGTGGAATCAAGCAGCAGTGTTTCACCTGTGTGGGTTTTAGAAGCGCCTGTGACTATGGGGCGCCTGGGTGGCTCAGCTGGTTAAGCGTCTGCCTTCAGCTCAGGCCATGATCCCAGGGTCGTGGGATGGAGACTCACACCGGGCTCCCTGCTCAGGGAGTCGGCTTCTCCCTCTGCCGCTCCATCATGTGTGTGCGCGCTCACTCTCTCTCTCAAATAAATAAAATCTTTAAAAAAAAAAAAGTCTGCGCGTAGAACTGGTGTGAAAGCAAGATGGGGAAGACAGCCTGGTTTCCAGGAAACATGGGTCTAGGAGTCAACAGAGACTATTATTTGTAACAGGCTCCCAAATGAGAAGGGGAACCTTGACATTGTAATGCTAACAGAGGCGTTTTCCATACAAGGTGGTGTAGGATTGTGTCCCCTGCACCAGAAGGAAGTCGGTGGGAGAACAAATGACGTGGGCAGAGACTGCCTCCGTGCCTGGCTCTTTCCCCGGCAAAGGGAGGTCTGGAAATGTCTCAGGTGCTTTGAATCATTGATATAGCTGTCTCCTCTCGCTGACAGAAGGCTGCTGGTTTTTGTTAAAAGTGTGAGGCTGGGGGTAACCCACTGTGACTGCATTCGGGTTAGACAGTAGGTCAGGGACAATGCTGGATATCTAAGCTGAATGTGATCCCCGCAAGGTATTTAGCTGTGGACTTCTGAGGTCTGTTAATAGAGCCAGTACCTCCCCTTTCACTTTCACTGTGATCTCTCGCCTCCATTTTGCAGCCAAGAGTCCTCTGAGAATTGTCTAAGCTGCTGGGTTGTGCCTCTTTACTTCCCATTCAGACTCGTAGCTCTGACTCTGACTTGAGGCCCACGCCCTACTGAATTCAAACAGACTCCTCAGTTCTTGTTTTTCTTGCAGCCCTTGGCCCCAGTGCCCCCCACGACCCTGTTTCTGAGACCTTTCCTCTCCCACTATCTGCAGCTCGTGCCTGCTAATGTCACCTTTCCCGTGGTTCTGTCCTTGGCTCGCTCTTTTCTCTCTCACAGGCCCTTGGGCTGAGCCTATCTCCTCCTATGGTTTCAACACCACCTCTGCCCTGCCCAGTTTTTTCCTGAGCTCCAGACCAGCTGCCTACTGGACCTCCCTACTGGATGCCCATGGCTTCCTGAAGCCAGACATGGCTGGAGAGGGAGGCAGACAAACAATTAAAAAAGAACAACCAAACTTGCCATCTTTTCCTCTCTGACCATCCTCTTCCAAAACTTCTCTCACTTCCTTCAAGGTTCTCTGTCTCAACTGATGGTACCACTCACCACACCAAAGTCCAGAATCACAATCAATGTCTTCCCATCTTCTCCTTTGATCCCATTGCTAGGCACAGGGAAATAATGATTTTACTTTTAGTGTCTTTTTAAAAAGCTTATTCTAAAAAACGTTAAATATACAGAAAAGTTAGAAGAAAAGCACAATCAGTTCCTATATACTCTTCACCTAAAATCACTAGGTGTTAACATTTTGCCACATGTGCTTTATTCCTCTCTCTACATACACACACATATACACACATTATTACTGCTATTTACAGTTCTTCCTCAGCCTGTGTTGGGATTATGTCCCAGTAAACCCATTGTAAGTTGAAAATACCATGTAATTTGAAAATGCGCCTAACCTACTGAACATCACAGCTTACTTAGCCCAGCCTACCTTAAGCATGCTTATACCAGCCTACAATTGGGCGAAATCATCTAACACAAAGCCTGTTGAATATAGCATGCAAAATGTTGAGTACTGTGCTGAAAATGAAAAATAGAGTGGTTGTCTGGGTAAAGAATGGTTGTAAGTATGTCAGTTGTTTATCCTTGTGATGGGGTGGCTGCCTGGGAGCTGGGGCTACTGCCCCCACCCAGTGTCTCCCGAGAGGATCACACCAGGTATCACTAGCCAAGGAAAAGACCCAAACTCGCAAGTCCATGTATAGTTTCTACTGAATGTGCATCACTTTCACACCATCCTAAAATCGAAAAACTGAACCATCATAACTCAGGGCTATCTTTTGAGAGAAAGTTTCAGACATCATGCCCTCTTATACTTAAATACTTACACGTCTGTCTCCTGAGAACAAGGACACTTTCTTACATAATCACAGTACAATGATCCAAGTCAGGAAATTTAGCAATTAATACAATACTGTTACCTAGTATACGGTCAATATTCAAATTTTGTACACCCAGGCTCAAAGGATCTTCCCACCGATTATGTATGATTTATAAAAGGGGAAAATGGTAACGTTAAAATGGAGAAAGCTATCAGGCATTATCTTAACCATGTGATCAAAATGATCACCAACAATGACATCGAGTGCCTCCTGATGAAATGCACAGGCAGGGACACATTACTTCTGCAGTATTCATACCAAAACGTACAACCTGAATCTCAGGAGAAACCCTTAGACAAACCCAAACTGAACGACCTTCTAGAAGCTATCCAATCTATATGCTTCAGAAACGTTGCAGCATGAAAGGTCTAAAGAGACACCACAAAAACATGGAGTGAGTTCCCTGGATTGACTTCTGCATCAGAAAAAGTGCTATCAAGTATCGCATTAAGTTCCTTTGAGACTTGGCCTTGTTGTGTCTCCACTGGCACAGCCTTTATTCAGACCCACAACTCCGTATCTGTGCCCCTCACTGGCCATGTTTCTGCAGGCTTACCCCACAGCCCTCCCCTCCCACACTAATGCACACCACATCCGCACATTACTTTGCTGAAAGGTCTTCAGTCGCTCCCCAGGGCTTTAGGAGTAATCCCAGGGTCTATAGTGCAGCCCTCAAGCCCCTCATGCTCTCACCCCCTTCTCCACACTTGGCTTCCCCCCTGCCACCTGTCAAAAATCTGAGGTCAGTGGGTGGGGAATGTGGGGGCGGGGAGCTAAAATTTTACCCAAACTAGCAAGTTAGGCTGCCACAGCTTCATTGCAAAGACACAAGGCTCCTGAGTTGGAGACAAAGGACAGTTCATTACTCACAGCAGTAGCAGAGAACCATTTGTGCCTGTTTCCCACACCCAGTTCCACAGGGTGCCACAGTGAGGGCTAGGTGACACCTGCACATGCCAACTGCTCAGCATCATGGCCATGCAGCTCCCCATTTAGGAAATAAATCTTCTGGAGCGGCGGTTGGCAAGCCTGCCCAACTTTACCCCCAAGGGAGACCTTGTCTTGATCTTACTAGATAGCAAACAAATCTGCTCTCTGCCCTAGAGGGAGACAGCCCCTCTAGGTTCTAAAGCAATTTGCTACATAAACATCCTTGAAATGACAGTCTGGGAACCAAAGCCATCAGCACCTCTGCCCACGGACTTGCTGAAACACCAGAGACCCAGCAGTAACAGTCTCCCTCCACCACTCCTCCCACACTAGGCGGCTTGCCACCTGATTCTCACCGCGCCACACGCTCTCACCTGCTCTTTGGACTTCTGTGGTCTGCCATGGAAAGCCGTCCTCTGCTGCTGGAGCTGGACTCCCCACCCACTGACCTCAGAAGCATTCCTGCACTCTCCTTGCTTAGCTCCTTTGTCTTTGAAGAATCAGATTCTCAGGCAGGCCCGACAGCCACTCTCGCCCCCAGACTGAGGCCTTTCATACTCCCTCAGTGTCCACAGCACCAGTGCCCGGTGTCCTAGTATTTAATTTGCTCCACTGTAATTGCCGCCTTACATGTCTGCTGGCCCCCCAGCTGTCAACTCAATGAAGGCAAGGGCTGCTTCATACTTGTCTCTAATCCCAGGACCAGCCCACCAAGGAATCCTTAAGGACCGCTCGGTCACAAGAATAAGTGAACCGGTGAACAAACTGTTCTTTGAAAGCCACCAGCCCTTTCTTCCTGTCACTTGAGGTCGAGTCAGATGTACAAACCAATGAAGCTGGAAAACTGGCCTGGGACAAGGGGTAGACAGGTGTGGGGTCCATAAGCACCTCCCAGATTCTGGGGAGGAAGCAGAAAGGGGTTCACGGGGAGGCCCTCCCCATGTTGTTGGATGGAGCACTGTGACCAGCCTTCTCAGCTACACGGGCATGAGGCAGAACCCCCCCCCCCACCAGTGTTTCTGGGAAATCGTAGCCCCAGCTGAGGCGATCCAAATGCTGGTGCTTTGGGCTGGGATGCTGAGCATTCTGATTAGTGATCCAATGATACAAGCTAGGTGCATCTTTAACAGGTCTGCATCCAGCAAAGAACACTGTTTTTCTAAATATGAATTTAGGAGTCCTGGACAGGAATACTGTTGTCCCACTTGTGATGGTATTTCAGACTTTAAGTCCGTATTCTCAACACTGCCATCTGGCCATGTCTAGAGACATTCTAGAGTCCTAGCTGGCAGGCGCTACTGGCACCTATTGGGTAGAGGCCAGAGATGAGGCTAAATATCCTACAGTGCACAGGACAGCCCCTGACGACAAAGAATTATCCTGCCCAGAATGTTTGTAGTGCAGAGGCTGAGGAGGCCTGGACTAGACTTTTGGAACTGCCTCATCTGGGCATGAGCAAGAACCACCAGACCATACAGTGTGGAGGTCTTCCTTGAAGAGACTGGGTGCTCTCACTATGAACCTTCCTGGGCCAGAAAGAGGAATAGAGGCCTGGAGACAGGGAAGAGGGAACACAGTCAGGAGGACTCCAGGCCAGAAGAGCAAGACTGGTACCTACGTGATAGTGCTTGCCCTCAGGGAGTTTAGGATCTGTTTAGGATTTTCCTTCTAGACTGTAATTGCTTTTTGTCATCCCAGGGCCTGAACCAATTTTTTTTGCTAAATTCCAAGGCCTAAGGAGTTTTTTTGTTTTGTTTTGTTTTAAGCTACCATGTCATGTGCACTCACTATGTGCCAGGCATCATTCTATATCAGAGGTTGGCTGCCATGTTCTGGCAAAAGGCCAGATTGCCAATATTTTGGGATTTGTGAGCTGTCCAGTTTCTGTCACTACTTCGCAGCCCTGGCTCATTTCACCACAGCCTCCTAAGGACTGTGTAAATGGGAGTACAGCTGCATGCCAAGAAAATTTTATCTACAAAAACAGGTGGCAGGGGGCGCCTGGTTGGCTCAGTTGGTGGTTAAGTGTCTGCCTTCAGCTCAGGTCATGATCCCAGGGTCCTGGGATTGAGCCCGCATTGGGCTCCCTACTCAGTGGGGAGTCTGCCTCTGCCACTCCCCCTGCTTATTCACTCTCTCTGTCAAATAAATAAAATCTAAAAAATAAAAATAAAAAACGGGTGGTAGGCTGCATTTGGCCCATGGGGCAGAGTTTGCTAACCCTCATTCTATATGCTTAACGTGTATTAATTAATTTAATCTGCATAAGGGCCCTGCGACATGGGTACTATACTGTCATTTAATAGAGAAGGTGACAGGGGCAGAGAGGTCAGATGGTATGCCCAAAGTCACAGCGCCGGTAAGCAGCAAGGCTGGCCTCTGACCCCAGTCACTCACACTGGCCACTGTGGCGGCTCCCAAAGCACCTTAGCAGGCATGGAGCCCGGGCAGTGGCAGTAGTTACGGGCTGGTGAGCGGGGACCCGCAGGTAGGCCGTGGGTGACTGTCCAGAGCTAGAGGGAGGAGCAGCGATGGAGGCATCTGTGACCCTGTCAATATTCCCTGGAGAGTCTGGAAATAATGAAGAAAAGGGATCTGATGAAAGACTCGAACTTTCTTCAGTCACCTAGGGGGGATGCCGAACTGAAGTGAAGGGTGACTGGCCTCGGAACCTGGACCTGATGTTGACTCAGTTCTTCACTTCCCAGATTTCACAAGGAGGAAGTGCTTTCACATAGCTGACCTATTGCCCTCTTGTTTTGCAAAGCTACTCCCTCAGTTTCCCTTTTTTAGTGAGAAGACTGGCTTTTTCATGGATCTCTCTCTCACCTGAAAAACTTCATCCAGGCTACTTCCTCCTTTCTCCTCTCCGGAGAGGCATGAAGTACAGCGGGAAGGTCAAGGGCTCAGGAGCCATCCGGCCAAGCTGCCAATCACAGCTCGGCCACGTACAAGCCATGTGCCCTCGGGCACATCTCCCAGATGCCCTGAGCTTCACTCACAGAGTGAAAGCGGCAGCCCCCACCTCCCGTTGCTGTTGTGAGGAATGAACGTGGCAGCGTCAGATAGCTCTCTAGAAGCGACAGGCTCCCAGGACACGCTGGGCTCCAGGCCCTTCTCAGCTAAATCGTCTCAGTGCTTCCTTTTTCTCTTGACGGCTGTTTGCCAACCTTTTAGGGCAAGTTCTTCCCTTCACCTCACCGGAAAACAGATCCAGGGTTCCCTGTGGGTCTCCCTTGACTTCGAATGAGATATGCATGGTGATGTGGCATCGCGTTTCAGCCTGCTTCCACCTCTGAAACCGTATCATCCCATATCAAGTGTTACCCTCTCCCTGGTGCCTTCCCTAACTCCCACAGCCGAAAATAGACAGAAATCAACCATCCTTTCCTCTTTCACTCAATAAATGTTTCCAGAACCTTCCCTGGGCTGGGGTCTGTGGATCTGCCCAAGCAGCCCCCATGTGGCTACTTCCTCTTTCTGGATGACTCTCCTTGAGGCTGGAAATGGCTCCTTGCTCACCCCTGTACCCTGCAGAGGCCCTGGAGTACTGCCCTGCTTGCAGCAGCTTTATGCTAAAAACAAAACAAAACAAAGCCATTGAGAGAAAAACTTCTCCAGTGATAACTGGACAAGTTAATCTTCACTGGGCAGCAAGCCCTTGGCTATTAATGGAAGAAGTATCTATGCTTCATGGGGCAGTGACATGCAAGGAGAATGTTAGGCTCCTACAGTTCAGTTTTCTCCCAGGTGTAACAAGTTTTCCAACCAGGCAGCTTTGTACACTCAGTGTGACTTGCACACTCAGTCTCACTCAGGGTTGGGACATTCCCTACATCATCCTTACGGTGAACAGGTGGAAGCATCACACTGAAAGGTTTGCCAAGAGCCAGGGAGACTCTTGGGGAGCTGCCTGGAGGGACTGAGTCCCTTGAAGATTTCACCCGAGGAGTGCCTCTCCCAGCAGCGAGATAGAAACACCCGTGCCAGAAGTCAGAAGCCAGCTGAGCAGCGCGGCCCAGTTCACTAGCTAGGGGCTGGCAGTGGGGGGTTGCTGAGTGTAGACGCATCTAAGACTGTCACTACACACGTGGCTATGGATGTGGGCACGTGTGTGTGCTAGTGTGTGCGTGTGTGTGTGTGTGTGTGTGTGTAAGTGCACACACATGCCCTCCTTCGCAGGAACCAGAGCGGCAGAGCACAGCAGCCCGGCATTTGTAGTCCCTTCAGTCTTTGCAGGCTGCCCTGGCCGTGCAGCGGCCACACTCGCACAGGGATGCTCCTTCCGCCCCTGCCGCCCAGCCCGCGCGCTTTGACCCACTTGTCTGACCAGCTTCTTCACCTGCGTTTGTCCTCTGCTTCCTGTTCTCCCTTCCACTGCGGGTCCTTCTGACTCCCGTCATGGTTCTTTAGCTGCCCATCCTCTTCCCAAGAATCTGAGAAGAAAATGGATTCAGGGTGGCCCCTAGAGGAACCACGACCAGAGTAACAGCCATGTGTAGCCAACAGTAACAATGGCTGGATTCTATTGACTTTTTTTTTTCCCTAGCAACCACACCAGTCTTTGATCTACATTTCCCATGAGTGCGGCACAAGGAGCCTGTGCCGTAGCAAATGTTTATCTATGTCAAAAGGTATTAAGTCTATTGTGTTTTCTTAACCACTAAGCCTTTTGTCCTGATGAGGGGAAGAAAAACAAGTTAATTTGGCATAATTTGTTCCTGGCAAATTCGATTATTTACTTAAAAAAAAAAATCCCTGTCTTTCCTCAATGGCATTTACACCGTGTCATGATGTGCAGTGTAGGGCACACAATCCCTGCTATAAAAGAAGCATCTGCTGAATGACCAGGAAAGCACGTGGGATGGGAATCCAGAGACCCATGTTCCGTCCTGGCTCAGCGCCTCATGCTCTGTTTGGGCCACTGCAGAACCCTTGCCTCATTCATAAATGGGAGTGGGATTTGGCTATATCAGTGCCCCCCCCCAACCCCACCCACACATCCCAGGGTCGCACCTAGCCAGTGTGCAGTCTGGATGCCAATTTGAACAGAGACAGACGCTCATCCAAAATCAGGGTGCACTGTGTCTACATTTCTAATAGGTAGACATTTCCAGCTGAATTACCAACAGGTCAAGACCCCCGTTACCCCTCCCTTGGTTTAGCCCCCCAAGCCCCTCTCCCACATGCCTCTGAACTCCCTTTCCCTAGCGTTTCATACTCCTTTCACTCTCTACCCTGCAGCTGAGGTGATCCTTCTAAAATGCTTATCTGATCACCTCAGGTTTCGACTTGGAATGTTCCAGCAGTCCCCGGCTGCATCCAGAATGAGGCCCCACCTCCTCACCTGGCTCAGGAGCTCTCGTTCTGGCCCCGGCCTGTTGCCCCAGCCCCTCACATTGAGTTCCTTGGTAGTTCCTAGATGTACCAGCCTACGTGGTCACAGAGCAATTTGCCTCTTGGCCCCCCATGCCCTTCCACCCCCTGCCCTTTGCCTGGTTAGCTTTTGTCTGTCCTCCAGGTCTCAGCTTAGATATCTCCTCCTCCAGGAAACTTTCTCAGTCCTTTCCCCCAAACACTAGGTGAGGTCTCTTCCATGCTGCTTCTCTCTGTACTGGGAGGCCCTATCTAATTCAAAGTGTCCTCCCAGATTCACAGTCCCAGAATGACAGACACCATGCCTCAGGCACCATTTCTTTAGCATCTAGTCCAATCCTTGGTCCTCAGTATTTACTCGATATGGTGGAATGAGTGTGAACCAATTATCTTGGGCTAACTGAAAACTTTGATTGGTTTCTATGTCTGTCTTTAATAATAACAAATGTGGACAATTAACATATTAATTTGTTAGAACAAATCCTTGAAACAATGGTATCCATGGAGGGGGGTGGAATAAAAGAGTGGTGGAAAAATAGAGTATCACTCTTCTAAGTTCCCGTTTAGCTAAAAATTCCAGAAATCTGTTAGAACATTTGGCTCAGCAGCAGGAAGAATAATCTAGAAACTGGAAGGGCAATATGAGGAAGATTCTTTAGATCTGTAGGTCATAGGACAATAGACAGTTAATCAATTTGCCCCTGGGCTTCCTGGTGGCCAAAACTAAAAGGCAAACCCAGTCATTTGCATGATTGCCTCAGACTTGCTACAAAACATCTTTGTTCTACAACCTTCGGTCACCTTTCCTCCCTTCTCCACTCCACACATGGGCTTCCCAGAAGATTGAGCACCAGGGAGGGGCCGCTGTGCCACTGGCCAATGTCAGCACTGCCTGCTTTAGGTAAATCTCACTTTTGTCATAGCCAAGGAGCCTTTCCTGAGCCATCTGTCCCAGGAGGTGGGGACTGCATGAACCCTTTGCCCTGACTGCCCAGCTGTCCTTACGGGATCCAGACGGGTCACATCCAGTTCGCACAGAAGTCCCAGAGTTGATCTAGTCACAAGTTAATGATTGCAACATCGTTTAAAATGTTAAGAGGAGGGAAACAAACCGTGCAGAGCTAAACCAGCTCTGAGTCAACCTTTACAGACAGAAGGAGGTACTGTCCTTGTATTTGTTCCTTCCTGGTTGGCATAATCTCCAATGCTTGTCAGGGAATTGGGGAGCTTGCTCGGTCCTTAAAGAAGTACTTTTGTTAAAATACACACACCCACACACACATAGAGTGCCCAAATTACTTTGTTTATAAATACTTGTAATACTATCGAAGACTACCAAAAAGTATACGTGAACTGAAAATTGGAAAAAGTTATAGCTGAAAATCAAATATGGGTCCCCATCATTGCTTTGTGCTGTGTTGGACACTATACATACTGGCGGTTAGGCTTAGACCTCTTTGCTCCCACTGTTTTTACGATTTAATTGTGGAAATTAATCATTTCAGCTCCTTTCTTGGCATGTGACAGGGTGCTTCTCAGTGAGCATTCGTGGATCAACTACCCTATTTCATTGCTTCCAGATACCAGTGCTGATCTATCCATATTTCAAAGATGCTAAAATGTAGGGGGGGAAATGTGTATCTGGTGTGGCCCCCAGAAGTCTGGCTGTGCTTCTGGGCTCCACAGTGGTGCCTGCACCCTTCACCCCTGTGGTGACCGCTGCACAGGAGGACAACAGCAGGGCAGGAAAGAGGGCCCTCCCTCCCTCTCCGGGAGATTGCTGGAACAATCTCTGATCCATTCTCTTCTTCATGGAAAACCAAACTTTCCAGTCCCTGACTGGAGCCTCCTTCACACACCTGCTTTGAAGTCAAGCCCTTTGGGCTTAAATCTTCCTCCGGAGCTAATTTACCCCAGGGCTCCTCTCTCAACGTGCTGAGGATGGGCTGCCAAGGGCTTTCACCAGCTCCTGGAGGGCTGTGCTCTGCCCTCACCTGGATGCCTGGGGGCACGAAGCAGAAGGGGCAAGTCTGAGCAGAGCCAGAGGCCTGACAGGACGGGCTCCTGGCTCTGGTCAGCCCCCTCTCACCCTGCAGGCCCAAGGCTTGACTCTGCCTCAGGTGGGTGAGTTTCCTGCCTGGGGCTGGGCTTAGCTCCCAATCCTAACCGCTCAGCCTCTCATTTCTTGCCAGGTTCGGGGCCTCCACCCTGGCACCCTAAATTAAGGATCAGCCTTGAGGATCCCAAGGGGCTGGGCTGAGAGGCTGAGGATGCCTCAGGGACTGGTCCCTAGAGGCCAGGAGAGCACCAGGGAGATGAGGTCTGACTTCACCGTGGCCTGAACGACACGGCTAGAAAGAACACTCTGGCCTATGAGGAGTCTATGTTTTTTGCTTTATCCCTTTCTTTCTCACAGAGGAAATGTCCTATTTGTTCAGTAACCTCCTTGCTATTAAAAACTCAGGCAATTCAGCAAAGCATGAAGAAGCCAGCCCTTTTGAACACAGCTCACATTTGTCTAGGGCTGCAGAGCTTACAGGGCATTTTCCCACATATCAGCTAATATAATCCCACCGTGTGTGGTGGCGGGAAAGAAAATGGTGATTAGCTGTATTAGGTTCCTGCTCTGTGCCAAGCACCAGCAGCCTCTTTCCCTATATTGTCTCACTTAATCCTCCCTGAAGCAGGCTGGTGCTTCTCAGGCTTGGGTCAGGGCATCAGAAGCTCCTGGTGGGCTTGTGCAAACAGATTGCAGGGGCGCAGCCCCAGAGTTTTTGATCTGAAGGTAGATGTGGGATGGGGCCAAGAATTTGTATTTCTAACAAAATCAAACAAGATGCCTTTGTAACTGCTGAAGGACAGGAGTGAAGGGGTTGGGCTTTCCTCCCCAGCCTCCTCCCACCTATTTCACGTCTAGTTCTTCGGAGTTTGGGAAGGGCATCCCAGTCCCCGGGGACACTAATGCTGCTGATCCAAACTCACATTTGGTCATTGAAAGCCCTGAAGTGCAGAGGGGAGAAGTTAAGTTACTTCCCCAAGGCCATTCAGCCAGAAAGTGGCCTCGCAGATATTCATGGAGACCTGCCTGGTTCTGGGCTCTGCACAGTCTCCACTTTTTTTTTTTTTTTAGATTTTTATTTATTTATTTGACAGAGAGAGAGAGAGAGAGAGAGAGAGAGAGAGAGAGAGAGAGAGAGAGAGAGATCACAAGTAGGCAGAGAGGCCGGCAGAGAGAGAGGAGGAAGCAGGTTCCCTGCTGAGCATGGAGCCTGATGTGGGCCTCAATCCCAGGACCCTGAGATCATGACCTGAGCCGAAGGCAGAGGTTTAACCCACTGAGCCCCCCAGGCCCCCCCCCCCAGTCTCCACTTTTATCTCCACTTCTGCCTCCCCCAGGCCCCTGCCTCTACACCTACCTCTAGGAACCAATCCTAGCTTCCCTATTGTTTTACAGAGCTGGGAAGGTCAGCTGCAAACACTGAAATGCGGGCCAAGATGCCCCTAGAACACACAAACCTCAATTCTGCAGCTCGGAAGAGATGAGAAATAATTCTGAGTGGGTGGATCACACCACATCCTAACAGACCCTGGATGTCACAACTTCAATTAGCAGTAACTGGAATGACACCACAGATCGCAGAAATGATAGTGGGTTGGATTGCTGGCCTCAGGGAAAATCCCCAACGCACAGGACTAGGGATTCAGTTCCCTGGTATGAAAGACATGTTCTGGCCTTTTCTCGCCTCTCTCCTCAGAGTGCTTTGTGCCTCTTCCCATTCATCCTCAGGACAGCAGCTGGACTGGGGGAGAAGTCACGGAGGTGTTCGGAGTTGGCTGAGCCTCTCTACCTTGGGTAAAGGCGAGACCCCTTCTTAATTAAATAAGCCTTTTAATTTCATGTGCTCCCTCACTGCTGTCTTAAGTTCGACCTTGAGCTCTGAGTCCGCTCTCTGTATTGCATTTGAGTGTGAGGTCACATAGCACCTTTATCCCGACTACAGAATAGAAAGTAGAGATATTTCCCACCCTGCCTCCTTCCATGTTTTGCATCTAGTTCTTAGAGTTTGGGAAGGGTTTGGGAAGGATGTCACATGCCAGGGAAAGTTTGTGGCAACCTACTATTCCAGCAGATTTGGGACAGAAGGTGGGTAGATGGGTGAAGGTGGGAGCCTGGAGAACCAGAGACATTTGGCTCTATGGAGGACCCCTTCCTGATTCTTAAAGGAAATCCTTTAACACAGGGAGTCTCTGGTCTGGGACAAAGGAGAGAGAGCAGCATAAGGAACACAGAGGCAGTGCCTGGGTTCCAGGGAGTCCTTCCAGAGTCCAGAACCCTCCTGCCATGGCAGAGAAGCTGGGCAGGAGGGCCTGTGAGGGGTTGCAGCCTCCTGTCTGGCATCCCTAGGCCAAGCCATCATCCCAGAGTTCCCTGCGCTGGGGTGGAGGGGCTGGCCCTATGGATACCCTGCAGGGTCCTGGACTCCAGGAGAGGTGGGACCCTGGCCCCCTCCAGGAGGAGGGCCTGGCTTCCCTGTTCCCCGTCCAGCCCATCTCCTTCGAAGGCTTATAGCATTCCTCCCAGATCCCTAGCAGACAGTGGCATCTGTTTGTGAGCAAGCTCTCATCTGGGGAGCACCGAAGCAATGTCTGGTGTGCTCAGGGTTGGAGTGCAGGCCCCACTCTCTGCTCACACGATGTGCTCTTAGGTCTGGAGTCCCAACACAGTCATTCTTTTTGGTTGATCTGTTGTTTTGAACACACTAAGGGTTTTTTTTTGTTGTTGTTTTATTGGTTTTTGTGGGGAAGGGCCAAAAAAACTTCCAGGGTAAGGATGACTCTCCCAGCCAGCTGGAATTTGTTAACTCTTTTATTAACCACAACACACATATACAACGGTGCATCACCAGTGAACAGCTTGATGACTTCTTGCCATCTGAACACAGCCCCTACACCAAGGAACAAAACATGACCCGCATGCACCTCGTGCCTCCTTCCCATCACCCCCACCGCACAAGGGCACCTGCAACCTTGATTTCTAACAGCAGAGATTCACTTTGGCAAGCTGGAGTTGATCATTCACTCACAGGGCAACCTGACTTGCCACTGCTCCCTGGTTCAGGGTTGGCAGAGCTGCTGGGCCCAGCAGGACTGACTGGGGACTGGTTTCCTGTGGGGACGGCCTACTCAGCAATTCTAAACCCAGCACACGGCCAGCTGCCGCTCCAGCCACCCCGGAGGGGTGCACACGGTCAGGATGGGCCCAGCTTGGCCATCAGATGGTCCTCCTGTCTCCAGGCGGGCCATCCGGGAGGTCAGCCTGGTGACTTTGTGGAGGGGCAACGGGGGTAGGGTTCTCTTTCCATGTGCTTCTGGAAGTCCTACCCTGTGTTCCAGGCCTCGGGAGGCCCCTGGATCAGGATGAGTCAGCAGTATCTACGTGCAAAGTAGCTGAGGTCTGCTCCCTGGGAAAACCAGCACATGGCATCTGGTTGGACTTGCCTCATTCAGTGCCGCCCTCATGGCTTGGAAGCCATTTCCCCCCACCACCTATCTGTGCCAGGCCCTCTTTTTCCCTGCGTGACTCTAAGCACAGGCCAACTGCCGGCCCGGACCTGTCTGCCTCCACCTCCCTGGCCTCCCTGCACCCGTGCTCCTTCCCCAGCCCCCCCCCCCACGGAGGGCTGACCGCACATCATGTGCACTCAGTGCACTCGTCAAAAGCCAGATTTGCCTCTGCGCTCAGCCCATGCACATCACGTAGGACCCTGCCCTCTGCTTCCTCAACAGAGCGCTGCTCTGGTGGTGCAGCGCATGGGGGAGGGAGGGCCGGCCAGAGCGAGTGGTTGGGAAGAAATGCTTCTGCGCTGCTTCCATCACCCCACCCCCCACAGCAAACCTCCTGAGGAGCCCCGAGGCCCAGACTCTGCTGAGTCTTCCCGTGCCGAGTATTTGTCCTGCCTCTCCTTCCCTCTGCCATCCCCAGGCCGGATGGGAAGACCTCAAACAGGAACTCTGCAAAGGCCAGACACCTTCCTGCCCCCCCATCCTTCCCTCTCCAGCCCCCACTGCCACGAGACTCTCCCTAAAACACAGATGACTCCCTGCCCTTCCTCTCCACCTCTGGGACAAAACGGGAAGGGTCCAGCCTATCCCTCCATGTCTTCCCTGTCCGATCCAACCTCTCGTCTGACCTCAGAGTTAATCACTCCCCTGGAACACTTTCTGTAGATGTTGCCCCCCCCCCCCCCCCGCCCCGCAATACCATCTTGTTTCTTGCCTCTGCTCAAGTGATACCATCATCATCTTGGCCACCAGCACTTCATTCCTACCCCCACTAAATCCTCTCCATCCTCTAAGGTTGGGTAAAAGCCCTCCCCCTCCAGGGAGCCTTCCTTGGCCATCCAGCCCTAGCACTCTTTCCTTGGAGCCATCAGAGCACCGAGTCATTTATTACCTGCCATTCTCTATTCAGCTTTGAACTGGGAGTGGCAAGTACTCCCAGCTACAGAGCACAGCCTCCCCTTCTAATTACCCACCCACGTAGCAGCATGTCTTGCACAAGTAAGTACATAAGGGATGTTAGTAATGATGGAGCCATGCAACGCCGGAGCCCAGGAGACCTTGGCCTGTAGGTGGTTGGTGAATTAGCTCAGTGACTTTTCTATGCCCTCCGGGCTAACAAACAGCCAAAAGCTAGCTTTTGCACATCTAAGTCAGACCTATCCGTGGATTCTGCTTCTGCTGTGGTGATCAACTCCTCCGCTGCTCCCCCCTCCTCCAGTGCCAAGGAGGCCAGTTCTAGCCTCCTCTTGCCAGAACAGTCTATCTTGCCCAGTGCTCCTGACTGGCCCTCACAAGACATTATTAACATCCTCGCACTTTTCCATGGACCCGTCGCTCCGCCTCCCGTTCCCACCCCAGCTGATGAGCAACTTTCCAGTTCATTCCACACACTGGCTGAGCTGCTTTCAAGCTGCTTATCTTGCCGGTCTGCCAGAGACGGCTAATGTCATTCTTGACCCAATCCCCCGGAAACCCCGCTGCATACGTGATGTCCCTCTCTCTCTTCACGCACGAGGCGGGCATCCCTCTCCCAGTGAGGGCGGGCCAGCCCCACCTCTGAATTCTATGTGCTGACAAACACGGCAACCAGACCTTAATTCTAGACATGCGGACAGCTGAAATGCTGGGGCCTGAGCCAAACTTCCAGAAAGGAGCCTTTATTCTTTGTTTATTGTAGAATAAATGTCCTACCCACCCAAGGCCCTTGCGGTCTGGAGGTAACCGAGGGACTGTCACCTGGGAGGTTTGGTAGAAATCCTTACAGGACTCTGGAAAGCAGAACGCTAGGATTCACAGTTTGCACAGGGCAGACTCCTGTGCCTGGATAAAGGACCACACAGAACCCGCGTGGAACAGTTCTTTAGAAAAGCCTTCATAGACTCAATGACACCAGAGTTGCTCTTCTCGACCCCCGCAATAACCTCCACAGATCACCGCGTTTCGGGCTTTCTCATTAAATACAGCCGTCTCCTCCAAAAAGTATTTAAGGAGACGCCTGGCTGGCGCAGTCGGTGAAGCGTCCAACTCTTGATTTCAGCTCAGGTCATGATCCTAGGGTCATGAGATCGAGCCCCGTGTTGGGCCCGTGCTTGGCACAGAGTCTGCTTGAGATTCTCTCTCTCTCTCTCTGCCCCTCCCCCACCCCACTTGCGCTCACTCTCTCTAAAGTCAATCTTTAAAAAAAAAAAAGTATTTAAAATGTCTACTTACCAAAATAGCTCCACTTGGATCCTGCAAAGAACAAAACAAAGTGAAGTAAGTACAACAGAGCTTGAGCAAGTGAGAGAAAATGCTACAGATTGGATTTTGAAATGGGTGTGCTAGAAAGGAGGCGGATGCACAGACAGCAGACTTTTTCAGAGCCTGTGTCAGATCAGCCACTTCCCAGAGCCGCTGCGCACCAGAGGGGGGCACGGTGCGGTGGGTGGGTGCAGGGGCTTGCGGACAACGGAAGGGGCTTCTTGATCAGAAGCCTCCCAGATCCTAGAGAAGCCAAATTTTTATTTTCTGAATATGTAAAAAAAAAAAAATTCCCACAAGGCGCAAAACCCAAAAGCTCCCAAAGGGTACACGGTAAAAGCTCTTCCTCCCCCCTGATCTCCCTGCTTCCCTGGAGAGAGAGAGCCAGTTTTATGAGCTGCTGGGAGCATTTTCACAATGTGACTACTCACACATACGTAATCACATTTTTTCTGCCCATTTCTGCACGCAGATGTCAGCGTACTGGAAACACTGTTAGGCCTCTTGCTTTCTCCCACGAAACACACACCCTGGAGAGCTGTTCACATCAGTCCGTAAAGAGGAGAAAACTCCCCTCCACAGGAAAGTTTTTCACTCTCCCCCAAGCTAGAATTCCAGGGCTAGAGAGAATGTGGAGGAGAGGTTCTGCCAGGAATATCATGAAAGTCACCTACCATCTCCCACTCCACACCCTTCATGCACAGAAGTCCCCCATTCCTATACCCAAACATACTTTGGGGGAAAAAAAAGTTGCAGAGTTGCATACTCAGGACCCTGCCTGAAACCTCCCTCTTCACCTTCAGAAGGACGCAGAGACCCTGAGACTTGGGGTGTCTCAGGGAACACACCCGGTGAGAGGGACTCTTCAAATCCCAAGTGCCTCTCCCGGCTTCTCCCAGTGCCACCACCATGCCAGGCACACAGGGTACAGTCAGAAGAGGAAGGCTCTCGTGTCTCCTTTCTCTCCTGGGAACTGATTTGCAGTAAAACCTAACTGACCAGCAACCTGCACCCTTAACAACTGAGCATTTCCTACTCGAGCCAATGGTGATTTTTAAAAGCAAAAAGAGGATTTTGCTGCTTTTGAAAAGCTAGTTTAATCTCATGATTTTCTGTTGTTACAGTTCCTTTCTTTGCCTCGGTGCTTTTCATTTATTTTGTTTTTAATTTTCAAAATGGTAAGTGTATCCAGTTACACGTGTACATGGTTTAAAGCATCAGATGGTTCTACAAAGCTTTTTAAGAAATCAGTCCCCTGGGTGCCTGGGTGACTCAGTGGGTTAAAGCCTCTGCCTTCAGCTCAGGTCATGATCTCAGGGTCCTGGGATCCAGGCTCGCATCGGGCTCCCTGCTCAGCAGGGAGCCTGCTTCCTCCTCTCTCTGCCTGCCTCTCTGCCTACTTGTGATCTCTCTCTGTGTCAAATAAATAAATAAAATGAAAGAAAGAAAGAAAGAAAGAAAGAAAGAAAGAAAGAAAGAAAGAAAGAAAGAAAGAAAGAAAGAAAGAAAGGAAAGAAAGAAATCAGTCCCCTAATACCCCTCGCTAGTTTCCTGGTCCCTAGAGCACTTTGAAGCCTTTTTCAGTTTGGGTAGTCACTCCAGATCTCAGTAAAACAAGCCTGTAAAGTTCCTCCATGATTTGAGTAGGTTGAGGTATTATTACTGACTGCCCCCCACAAAGAGAAGCAGTGAGGTCTCCGTGGGCCACCTGCAGCCTATCTCCTTGCTTTATCCATAAGGAAAGTCCCCTGCGATGTCATGGAAGATCAGTGTGTGCTAAGAACTGTCTCTCCACATTTACCAGTACCTCCAGTAAACTTGGGAACTCTGAGTTTCCTTCTTGATCTTTCGGGTAGTGTAAGGAGTGAGGGGGGCTGGTGTTCAGACACCTTGGAATATCTGATGACTCCTTCCAGACCTCTTCCCCCATAAAAATGCCCATGGGCTTGGACACATGGAATTTCATGTATTATTAATTTCAGGAGGTTCACAGAACCCCTAAAACCTGCTATGGATCCTACAGGAGTTGAGAGTCCCCAGATTAACCTCCCCGGAATCAGCAATTAGATGAAGACAGGCAGAACCAAACCCCCGAGTGAACTGCCAGCCCTTTGCCTGAAACAACACTGAAAAAGGAACAAAGAAGGCATTGCCTTGGAACCAAGCTACAGAGGACTCCAATCTCTTTTCTGAATCTCTCCAGGGGTTTTGTCTGAGCGGTTCACTACTGAAATACAGTTGTGGATTTCAGAGATAGAAGAAATCAGACCATTGCCGCTTAGCTGGGCAGAGCACTTGGAAGCTCAGCACACAGACGTTCACAAGTAACCTGGGAGTTCATCCTCATGACTAACCTGGAGAGACGGGCCACTCCCGGGACCCTGGGGACCACCGGAAACACAGCTGCTGCCTCCCAGCAGTCTGGCCTGGGCCAGGAGTTTAATTGCACCTGCCCCCAAATCAAATCATTGCCTTTACTATTCCAACTCTCCCAAGCACTCCCCACCGAACCTTGCTAAGCTGTCTTCCCTGTCATCGTGGCTCATCCTCAGATGAGGCATCCAGGTAATACTGCGGGAAGCTCCGGGACCAGGGTCACAGGGTGGACACTGGGGACTGAGACCCCCGGCGGTGACACAGGACCGGGGGTGCGTTCTTCAAAAGCAGCAGCATCCAGAGTAAACTTTTCCTGCCTTCCTCTCTCTGAGCAAGCCCGCCTGGTCCTCAAGCCTTGGTGCTTTGTATCAATGACAGTGTCTGGAAGGACTCGGGAGCCGGAGGCTGGGGAGAGGCAGCTCTCTAAAAGGAAGGGGGGGTGGTCTGAATGGGGGGGGTGGTCATCAGATGAAGGTCAGGACCCAGCCTGGTCCCTCTTCAGCTCAGAACTGACCTGAAGAAGACTTTCTAAGGGATGTGTGTGCATGTGTGTGTGTTTTATTCGGAAGTGGCGCCTCACGGTTCGCCGCCTCCTGTTTAGGGCAGGAGTCCTGACCACATGCAGGAGGCAGGCCAGGCCAAGGCCCCTGTGGCTACACCTTGGAGGCTTCCTCAGGGAGCAGGCTTTTCCAGGAGGGACATTTTTCCTCTTCTGTGTGGGAGACCTGGGAGGCCCAGCTCCATGCTTGTTGGAACCTGCAGGCCTACTCTGTACCGGGCAGGGAGAATGCCCTGAGTGCACACTGAGGAAGTGGGACAGACGAGGATCCAGGGCAGGGGTTCAGGGCCCTGCCTGCTTCCTGCTCCAGGTGCTAGAACCTCCTCTGAGTAACCGTCCCTGGCGCAGCCAGAGACTGCCCAGTTCGCATACCAGGTTCAGGCAGAGCAGGCTCTGCAGAAATCATTGAAATGTTCCCCACAGCAACCAAGCATTCCAAGGTTTTCTCCAGAAGACAAGTGACCTCACCTTATTATGCGCCCTCCTTCCCCACTCCAGTCACTTTTTTTTCAGACATTCAACAGCACCAAATGCTGGGAGTTTAAATGCTCAGGAAGGAGGGCAGACCACATTTTGACCTCATTACCTAGCTTAACCCCCCACCACTCCCCACCTTGGGTTAACACTGACATTCAACATCTTGGGCAATTTTGCTTTGACCTCGTCCCCTGAGGCACTTAAGCAGCCAAGAAACCTACATGAGGAGTAACAGAATAAAAACTGTGTTCTTAGACTCTAGGGGTAGGCAGGCTGGCTACTCAGTGTGGGGTCAAAGTGGCTTTTTGTCTGCAAGCTCCCCCACCCCAACATGGAGAATGGGGGAGGGGGAGGAAGGCAAAAGAGGAAGGGAAAGGAGGAGAGAGGGCAGGCGCTAGGGCAGGGGCTAGGGCAGGGGCTAGGGCAGGGGCTAGGTCAGGGGCTAGGAAGAGAGGGAAGGGAGGAGGAGCTGCCCCAGAGTGAGAGGAGTAACAGGCTTTCTGGTGAATGGCTGTTTCTCTCCTGTCTCCAAGCAGCTTGGAACTACAAAGGGAGATTTCTAGCAAAAACTTCAACTCCTAGTGCAGCTTTCGTGAAAGGGGACTACATGTCAAAGTCTTCAATTTTAAAAATTAATTTCCACTTTCATATAACCCCTTTCTCCCATCAACTTTTTTTTTTTTTTTTTAAATAGGCTCCATGCCCAGCATGGAACCCAACATGGGGCTTGAATTTACAACCCTAAGATCAAGACCTGAGCTGAGATCAAGAGTCCGGTGCATAATGAATTGAGCCACCCAAGCATCCCCCAACCTTCTCTTTCTTCCAGACCAGAGAAGGAAAATAATATCAAGCAAATCTTGCCAGCCGGTGGATTTAAGTTGAATTAAGAGTAATGCCAGTGCTGTGACAGGCCAACTTCCCCAACTCCCTCCTACCCAGTCCCAAGGACACAGTGACCTCCAGCAGAGAAGGAGGCTCTGAGCTTTCATGCTACAGAGCAGGATCAATTTCCCACACCACTGTCTAGCAAGGGTGGATCCATTTCCAGCCACCCTAGTCACCTTCAGCCCTCCTACAAATTTGGTCTAACTTCGCTTCAGTCTAACTTCGGTCCAGGAATGGTAACACTGACGAATGTCCCTACAACTTGGAACAAACTCCATCAAGGCCAGGAGCTACCATCAGTTACCCGAGAAGTCTCCAGAAAAGTCACTACCTATCCCCCCAGAAAAGTGCTCACCCAGCAGTCGGAGAGGCAGGCAAAAGCTTGGCATCCTCTTGTTGCTCCTAAGGATTAACTAACCTTGACCTTGGCCACGCACCCAAACTCACTGCCATGACCCGAGCCTCCAGTTCAGGTCCCCACACCTCCTCCTGCCATCCCGCTGGGCAACCTCAGCCTCCAGCCTGTCGGGGTTAAGAGCCCTAATTACACTCAGAAGTGAGGTGTGTATGCTCTCCTGAGTGCACACACACTCACGTTCAAGATAGTAGAGCCCTTCTGAAGAAAAACAATGATTAAGAATGGGGTGCATCATCCCTTCGACTTGGAGGTAAAACTTAATGGTAAAGAAAAGCATCCACCACAGTGGGAAGATGCCGCAGCTGGGGCACCGCAAACCCTTCGGGCTAACCAGGTGGCTCCGATACCACATTCACTCCTCGACCACCCGCACGTGGATCGTGGATCAGGGCACAGCGTTTTAAATCCCGGTTCCCTTTCTCCTCCCCTTCAGCGGTTCCCCAGCCACCCCTCCAGAGCAGGGGAGAGCTCAGAGAACGCAAGAGCATGGTTTCACCCCAAGACAGCGTGCTTCTGCCCACCGCAACAGGTCGTGCATGCCAAAGGAAAACGAATTTTCCAAAACGCGTTTACCAAATTATCCCAAAACACGAGACTGGACAGAATGCCCCCCGGAAATGATTTTGCTTTAGTATTAGCCAGTCCTCCGCCAGGTATGGCTGCGCGCCCCGACCGAGAAAAGAGGAGGCGGACACTTTACCGTTGAGCGGGGCC
>LNAC01000018.1:6626849-6667104 GCA_002007465.1 Ailurus styani | reverse complement strand
GCGTGCGCGCAGCCCGGCCCTGGGAGCGCGTCTGCTCTTTGGGCGCCCCGCGCGGCGCGGGCCGCTTTTATAGAGCGACTCGGCCCCAAACACATGATGTCATCGTGCGCGGGGTGGGGGGTGGGGTGGGGAGAACGCCCTGCCTGCAGCAGGTCCGGCGCCCGGGTTGCGAGGTGAGTCGTAGCCTGACTTCAGCCGCGCTCCGCGGGGCCGCGCTCACCTCGGAACCCCGGTCTCTCCGTGGGAGCGGCGGGCAGGGCTGGGGGAGAGCCGCCCATCCTCGGCCCCACCGGGAAGGGTGCGTCTAGGGATTGGCTCCAGGGGTCGCTGCCTTGATCTGTCGCAGCCCTTACTGAGAAGCCCCCTAAGTATAATGCCACGTGCACAAGTGCCTCTTCCGGGCCCCACCCCCACCCCCCACCCCCAGTCGTGTCCCAGGCACACGTTAGAGCCTGGAAAGGAGAGCAGAGAGGCTGCGGTCCAACTCAGAACCTCTGCACATCGTACAGTGCAACCTGATTAGGTCTTGCGTTTTCATTTGGATACAAAGAAACTCATTTAGAAGAATAGGTAAATACGGTGAACAGCTTTCCGAAGCAATTAGACTTAACCCTAGTAACATGTAAGCTGCTTCACAGTATCAGTCTGTTCTCTCGGAAGCTGGGGCAGGGGTAGCCCTTCTGTGGGTTAGCAGTGCGAAGAAAAAGACCTATTTATTGAGTACCTGCGATGTGTCAGGCACTCTATTAGGCGTTTTGTATTTTGGTCTGGGTTCAGGTTCCAGGGCATATTATCATCACCCATTGCTCATTTCTGCCCACTTTTCACACACATGTGTATTCTTTTAAGTATATGTATGCATACATGTGGCTCTGATCCCCCTTTGTATTCAGTCCATGTTCACTTGTTAAGTCAGAGGCTTTGTTAACCTGCAGCCTCTAATACTTGATAACCTTCCTCCTGCTCTTACTGCCACTTGCTGTTCCCATTGTCCTTGTCATTTGTGGTTCTGGCTTCCCTGGGCCTCCCAGTGTCTGCTCTGCTCCCCATGCTGAGCTCTATTTCCTTCCTGCTCTATGACCTTACCTGTTCTCTTGGCTACAGACATTGCTCAAACCACATGGTCTGATGAAGTATGCTCACCCAGCCCTGGTACATGACCCCTGATTTTACGCCTTGGCCCATCCTGCCCTATTCTCTTGGCCACCGCAGCCTGACGAGCCTCTGCTTTCTCAGTTCTGTGCTGACTCTCAGCCTATGTGGACTCTTAGGCTGGCCTCAGCGACCAGGGAAACCACTTGTCCAAGCAGGTTTTGGAGGGATAGAGCAGCTTCCGGGCTGAGAGTCACCGGGAAGCACATGCCACCCACAGTAGAAGGGGTGCTACTGTTCTGTCCCTATCAGCTCAGAGATCGTTTGTGTTCATAAAGACCTCTGAAGTCTTTTTAAGGAAGTCGTTACAAAGACAATCTTGGTACCAGCACTTCAGACCACAGCAGGCTTAAGGGTGACCTTTTCTGTCTGCAACTCTTGATAAAGAACCTTGAATAAGCTCCAGAGCAGTGAGCGTTTCACTTGTGGCTCTTAAGACATTCCTGTCTCTGATTTGTNCCCCGCTGAGCAGGGAGCCCGATGTGGGCCTCGATCCCAGGACCCTGAGATCATGACCTGAGCCGAAAGCAGAGGCATTAACCCACTGAGCCACCCAGGCGCCCCATCAAGGGCTTTAGAAGATGAAATGCACTTGAAGGACACAAGAGATAAAGAAGAGCCCCTGCGGCTTCAGAGACTGAACCCATGCAGATGAAATCACTCATTCCCCAGCTCACGACTAGATACAGGGAAACTGGGCCACATACACACATTTGATTACTCTCAGTTCATGTGTTTTCCCATTATGTCTGGCTGAACATTAAGTTGAATTTGTCCTGGAATGTGCATCTCTAAGTGTTCTTCCAGAATCTCCAGGATGGGGGGAGATTAAAAAAAACGTGGGGGTGGTGGTGGATGTAATAGAACAGTAAGGGAAGATTGTGAACTGGGTTTGATGGAGACAAAGGAGAGGGTTGGGATGTTTACTACTTGTCTGGAGCAGAGATGTAGTTAATTAGTAAAAAATGGATAGCAATTAAAAGAGAATTGAGGATATAAGCTGAGATTCAGTTGCCCTAAGTGCTTTGAGTAATTTTTTTTTTTAATTTTAGGGGATCAGAAGGGTGGAAAAGCAAACAGAAATTCATGGAATACTTCTAAAGTATTGAAGCCGAATGTCAAGCACCCCCTCACCCCCCACAACAAACACTGCAAACCTAACCAGCTAAAGTTCCCAAGTCTGGGAATCTTCCCTGCCAGAGGCTCCCCGAGGCCCGTGTAACTAGACACGTCTGGGCTCGCTTTGCCATCATCAGATGGGGTGCTCATCAGCCAATAACTAAGTCATTACTCAATGGGTTAAGGTGGAAAAGAGACCTTCAGCACTCAAAATGTGGCAGCTGGCCACCAAATGACATGCCCAGACAGAAGGCTCCAGGGAGAGGAGCTCCTATACAGTGTCACCATCGGAATCGACAGGAGGGCGAGGCTGATGACTCAAAGGGCAGAGGAGTGTGGCAGAAAGGAGCCCAAGATTTGGTGTCCGGAGGTCTGGGCCGAAGTGCCTGCCCCACCGCTACTTACTGAATGGCCTTGACAATGGTACCACCTCTTGAAACTTCAGTTTCCTCATCTATAAAGTGCAGGCTGTCATCCCAGCCCCTGGGTGGCTAACAGAATTGAGATCTGGATGGAATGAGATAAGGCAAGTGGAAATTTTTCTGTTCATTCATTCATCCTGTGTGTGCCAGGCACTGCGCTAGGCTTCATCCTTGCCTTGGAGAGTGTATAGATGTAAAATGGTCTCACGAACAATTCTATAATTAAGATCGGAATAGGTGTGATGCAAGGTTGATGTATAACCAGAGGGGATCCCCTCTGTCCTGGGGCAGTGAAGGGACACATCCCCCATGTAAGAATTCGATTCTGTGACTTCATAAATCCTTTGAAATGCACAGTTAATACTGGGCTCCTCCTTCTTGAAGCTCACCCCACTTGCCCACAGACCAGCTAGTCATTGGCCGGTCAGACATAACAATGCCAGTAGAGAGACTTCGATTTCTCAGGGCAGGAGTTAACCCTTCAAATAGGGTCACTCAATTAGGAATGCACCTTTTTTTTTTTTTTAAGATTGTATTTATTTATTTGACACAGAGATCGAGATTACAAGAGAGGCAGGCAGAGAGAGGAGGAAACAGGCTCCCTGCGGAGCAGAGAGCCAGATTCAGGGCTCGATTCCAGGACCCTGAGATCATGACCTGAGCGGAAAGCAGAGGCTTTAACCCACTGAGCCACCCAGGCGCCCCATGGGAATGCACCTTTTTATGGCTAAAGAAAGGACTGATAGGAGGAGAACTAACATTCATTGAGTACCTACTATTTGCCTGACGCTGTGCTTGGCACCTTATTCTTACAACAATCTGTGGGGAGGGTGTTAGGTTTGCTGTTTTTACAGATCAGGAATCTGATGCTTGGAGAAATTCAATCCTTTCCTTGAGTGAGGCTTTTGAGTGGCCGAGACTGAATCCTCCACCAGATGTTTCTCTATCTCTACGGCCCAGGAAGGCTCTTTTCACAACTGTCCTAGCAGGTACCTTAGAAGATGGGGCTGTTCTACTTCTGGATCCTGCTGAGATGAGGATGCTCTGATCATTTATTTGTTGATGCGGGGCACAGTGCACCAATTCTATGAAATAATGCTCAGCATGGGATACGGCTCTGTCCTCCTCCCCAGTCCCAATGGGGTGACTGAGAGCCTCTGCCCTCTGATCAATGCAGAGCGCACCTGCCAAAGTGTGGGACCGCAGAGCTCTGATTCGCCACAGTTCTCCAGCCAATGAGCATGTGAGCCCGACTGCATTGCTCCTTGCTGTATCAGCGAGCTCTGCTTTGACCAAGGCAAGAGGGTATGGAACAAAGCAGAGAGAGTGGGAAAGGAAGGGAGGGAGGGAGGAAGGAAGGAAAGGGAAGTAGAGAAGAAAGGAAAGGAAGACGGAAGGAAAAAGCCAAGGGATTTCCTTTGACAGGTGGTGACTGAGGTCTCCCATGGACCCTTTGATCCTAGTGCAAATGTCTAGGTCTTTGTTTTTTGCTTTTGTTTTTTTTTTTTAAGATTTTATTTATTTATTTGACAGAGAGAGAGAACACAAGTAGGCAGAGCAGCAGGCAGAGAAAGAGGGAGAAGCAGGCTCTCTGCTGAGCAGGGAGCCCGATGCAGGGCTCGATCCCAGGACCCTGAGATCGTGACCTGAGCCAAAGACAGTGGCTTAACCCACCGAGCCACCCAGGCGCCCCTAGGTCTTTGAAAATACAGTCACTTTTGTAGCTTTATCCACATCCGCTCCTTTGCTTATGAAGCCGTGGCTTGGAGTCCTCACCTCTGTGTGAACCCTGGTACCCTGCTCGCTTTCAGACAGGATCAGCTGGAGGGCAGAGTGACCCGCAGGAAAGAATGCTGAACTTGTGACTCTGCCAGGAACGAGCTCTAGGCCTATAGCAAATCTCCTGGTCAGCATCGGAATCGGCTTTCAGATCCCTAAGTCGAAACAAGAATGTCTAACCCCACACTGGGTTGTGAGTGTGGGATGAGACCGTAGATGTGGAAGTGCTTTGGAAAACCAAATAAAAGGACCTGACATACACAAGATATTCCTGAGAGAGAGGGCTCGAAACAAAGGTTGTTTTGATCTCAGCCTTGGTTTACTAATGGAAGAGTGAAAACCGGATTCCAACAAGAGACCGTAAGTTCTCATTCGGCCCCTGCCCCCAGTGAGCATGGTAGCTTGTGACTCTGGTCCAGCCTTGTCCGCCTACTCCTGTCGTGATTGCTTCTGTCCAGCGGGGAGTCGTGGCTCACCGTCAGGATTTGTATAAAGCCCTCTTCATGATTAATAAAAAAATGACAATAATTTAAAATTCTATGCACAGAGACTAAGTTAAGTTAGCATTTTAAGTGAAAATAAACCTTGGTGCAATATGTTTCCTCTTTCCAGGTAAACTCTTCTGAAGACTATGGTCAGCTGACAAGAGACTGTCTAAGAGATATAATGAGACCACAATAGCGTAAGTTTTCTCACATCTCCTTTCACCCCTGCTGGTTAGATCCACTCTCTTCTAACCTCTGGGGTTTGGTCCAGATCCTGGTCTTCTTGTTCTCAGTGGGAAACACTGTCCTCTCTCACCCCTGTCTTTCAGACCAAAGGACAGTCATGAGCACATCCCAACAAGCACATGGTGCCAACCTCAAGTGAGTATCCCTATCATCAGTTCTGACAACTTCACTCTGGGGTTAGGAAGGCCCAGGGTCATGGGGGAAAGAGTTTGGCATCACACGAACTGGGGTTTTGAAAGTCAGCCCCACCACTCACTACTCATGGGAAATTGGGCAAGTCACTTAACCTCTCTGAGTTTCAGTTTCCTATTTTCCTTTTGAAAGAGGTGAGGGCCATAGACTAAGTATACCCCCCAAAGAGCAGTAGGGAGGAATAAATATAATAAGCTAGGCCTGTAAAGAACTTAGCCCAGTGGCACATAAGGAGCGCGATATTAATGGTAGTTCTCTGCTGTTGAAAGGCCTTGAATGGCTGAAGGGGGACTGCTTCACCCATAGTTCCTAGTTTAGGCAACCCCACCAACTTCCCTCGTTTGGGCAGCCACACCAACTTTCATGAACCGTAAGAGAAGAATGAATGATGATTCCAGACATCTCTTTTTCCCGAATTTTACACACCAGCCTCTCAAAGAATGTCACTTTTGTCCTAACAAACCAGTCTTCCTACCGAGGCAATAATGTCTTTTAGTCAAGTAGACTCCGAATTACTTCATCACAGGAAATGCCTGATCACTAGACCCTTGGAACTGGGCAGTATTCCTGAGCTCAGAGATACCACATGCTGTTAGAAAAAGCTGGTAATTTCCCCTTGCTTAGATACTCTTGTTCCATACAATCGCAGGAATCGATAACCTGATCCCTCATTTCCATTCCTTTCAAAGAAAACCAGCAAGCAACTCCCACTTCCTTCCGCCCCGGTGCCTGACCGAGAGCTTGGTAGGCTGGGAGCCTGGTGCAGTTAACATTGCTGGTTTCATGGCATGGACAGGTGGAGGCCAGGGAGCTTCCTTACAAACCTTTCAAGTTGAGTTGCTTCTCTGGCCAGACCCCCGCCCTGGCAAGGATCCACCTGCCTCTCAAGCCCCGAAAAAGGGCTCAGGTGTACTCAGTGGCAAGGAGAGCAGACAGGCAGCGAAGGCTTCGTGGTTCTCTCACCCAGAACAGCATGGCCAGTGAACTGGAGAGACCTCCCTGAGGAGGGGCTGTGTGGTGAGCTCACAGAATAAAGAAGTCTTACCCAGGAGCTAACTTCTTTATGCCTGCCCTATCCCCCAATCTTGAAATTTAGAGTGTGGGGCTCAGGGGAGAGGAGAGGGGCTGGAGGTTGAATCAGTCGCCAATGATTTCATCAATCATGGCCATGTAATGAAGCCTCCATAAAAAAAACCCCAAAAGAATGGGATTTGGAGAGCTTATGGGTTGGTGAGCACGTGAAGATGTAGGGACGGTGGGCCCTGGAGAGGCGTGGGGCCCCTTCCACAGACATCACGCTGTGCTGTTCTTCCATCTGTTCCTGAGTTATACCCTGTTATAAGAAAAGGGTGAGCTAGGAAAAAAAAAGTTTGAGGCTCACTTTGCAGTGGAATAAATTGTAACTAGACTACTTACATCGGCATTTCAGTTTTTTAACACTGATATGCAAAAGTTTGGTTTTTTCCAAAGATTTTATTCATTTATTTGAAAGAGAGAGAGAGCAGAGGGAGGGGCAGAGGGGGAGAGAGAGGGACAAGTAGACTCTCCACCAAGCATGGAGCCCTACTCAGGGCTCCATCTCCTGACCCCCGAGATCATGACCTGAGCTGAAACCAAGCACCAGACACTTAACTGACTGAGCCATGCAGGCACCCCTGCAAAAGTTCTTTTTGACAGACATAGCTGTGTTTTCACTACTCAACAGGATTTTGTGCATGGTAGAAATGATGGCAAGAGACAGAAAGAGTCCTTAAAGGATGTTCAGAGAATTAGAAAATTAGAACCCAGAAACTTGGGCTCTTCCTTCAAATTCTGTTTCCCTTTGGGGGTGGGGGGTGGGACACAGGAAAAAGAAATACCTCAGATACCTCAGTCATTCCATTTTTATAACAGAGACTGTGCCATTTAATTCCAGTGAGAAATTGTAAAATTCTTTTGAGACATTTAGGGAGGACTCCATACGCTATAATTACAAATTATATCGGTGCTTGCAACGGTAGAGCTGTTTGTTTTTAGTGAAGGCATCTGATCTGTGATAAGAAGGATCTCTGAGGTCATTACACCTCTGAGAGAAAAGCCATGTTAACACAGTTCAAAGGAAAGACATCAATTGAGAGATCATGCATAAAAGAAATGCCTTCATAATCGGTCTGTAACTAACTCCCACCGAAGGGAAATGGGGAAGAAGGTAGAGAAATGTTACGGAAGGAACAGTGCTAACTTGTTCCCATTGTCCAGACTAAAGGGGGAGCCCAGGGACGTGGAAGATAACTCCGTGGTCTTCCACATGGGGCATGAGCAACATGGTGATTCTGTGAAGGTTCAACAGAGTCTGATGCTGGACAAAGTAGGCCCCACCAAGACAGGAAACAGAACTCTCAACATGGAACTAGAATAGGGGAACCTTTGGCCAAATGATTTTTATAAACAAATTGTTTAGAGGGGGACACCTGGGTGGCTCAGTCGGTAAGCATCTGCCTTCTGCTCAGGTCATGATCCCTGCTCAGCGGGGAGCCTGCTTATCTCTCTCCCTCTCCCTCTGCATGTGCTCTCTCCCTAGCTCTCACTTTCTCTCAAATAAGTAAATAAAATCTTTTAAAAAATTGTTTAGAGGGAATTCTTAAAAGGAAAAAAAAATATCCACTAATCCATCCTACCTGACAATAACTTCTTGCACGTTCCATTCTTGTTCCTGTCCATGACAAAAAAAATATTTATCCAGTTATGTCAATATACCATACAGTATATGCAACTTTTTAATAAAAAACTAGCATTAGATTGCAGCACTTTTCTACATTTCTATGTGATCTTTTTTTTTAAGATTTTTATTTATTTATTTGACACAGAGCAAGAGAGAGAGATTACAAGTAGGCAGAGAGGCAGGCAGAGAGAGAGGAGGAAGCAGGCTCCCCGCTGAGCAGGGAGCCCGATGCGGGCCTCGATCCCAGGACGCTGAGATCATGACCTGAGCGGAAAGCACAGGCTTTAACCCACTGAGCCACCCAGGCACCCAGCCTGAGGTCCCACCGAGATTATATTTCTATGTGATCTTAATAATTTTTACATCAACACCTTTTTTTTAAAGATTTATTTATTTTAAAGACAGATAAAGAGAGCAAGCAGGAGGGAGGGGGAGAGAGAGTAAGGGAGAGAGTCTTAAGCAGACTCTGTGCTGAGCGTGGAGCCCAACATGGGGTTCAGCATCCTGGCCCTGAGATCAGAACCTGAGCTGAAACCAAGAGTGGGTGACCAAGCCATCCACATGCCCCTACATTGACAACATCTTAAGACAAATTTCAAGAAGTCACGAAAACTAGGAAGACTAGCAATTTAAAATAAGGAGTCAAGTTTCTTGAGGCACTTTCTCAAGAAGGTCAAGAAATTCCTAGAAGAGCAATAAAGATAACAATTTGGGGGATTCAGATAAATATGACAATGGGTAGATTGTAAGTCAGTGGCTTGATGGCTTTGGGGACAAAGGGAAGTGACTGTATACATAGCACTGGTCAGGAAGTAAGCCCTCAAGAAGGAGTTCAAGTTCACAGCCCAGGGCAGGAGCTGCCATACCATAGTGCATGACAATGAGTCTTCATTCTAAGTTCACCTTGTGCTCAGTGTTTCATCAATAGGCCCTCTAAAGAAGCTTCTGGGCCTCAGAGCTCCTAAAAGCGCCTAAGAGCCAAGACCAAGAACCAAGGACACTCAGTGAAGGGAAAAGTTTGGGGAGTTATCAGAGTCAGACATCCAGGACAGTCATTTTATTCCTTGTCCCACTTCCAGGCTGCCAACCACCCTCCCACTCACTCGTTCTGCTTTTGCTCTCCTCTTCTCTATTTCACTTCTTCCTCCCCCTGGAACTTTCTCCATCTTTCAGTCTGAAGAAGCAATGGGCTGTGGTCTTCCAGTTCCAGAGATGACATGCCGTCCTGGGGAACCTAAGGCAGAAAGAGGGGAGGGAGGAACTCAGGCCTGGAGGAGGGATTGGCTAGGGCAATAGGAAGTAAAAATTATGAAGACAGTATCCCAAGAAACAAGGTGACAGTTTTACTTATTACACTTCCGTATTGTTTGAGGTTGGTTCTTTTTTTTTTTTTTAAGCAAATTTGTTACAGACTGTCACACAAGTTAAATGTTAAAAACATCGAAAGAGGCAATTTTTTTTTAATGGAAGAAGCAATAGACTAGTATTGAAGAACAAAAATTCAAAACTGAGCAAATCTGAAGATCTAAGCGACTTCATTAAGTGATTCAAGAATCAGGCAGCATTGCAAATGGATGGAATCAGCCATCTTGCAAATGGAAGGGAGTTCCCTGGAAGAGTTGTACCAGATGGAAGGTTTTTATAGGAAAAAAGGTGGGACAGAGTGATTATTAGCAAAAGAAAGGCTCAGTCCAGGCAAGGACACCTTCCCTTAGGGGCAGGACAGGGGTCTCATCCTAAAGAGTACTTCATCTTCCCTTGGGGGCAGACGGAGAGGACCCACATGACAGATTGCCTGTGGGTGCTGACCAGCATCTCCTGACTGACCACTGAAGACTACCTTTCAAGGGGAGGTCGAAACTACAGTTAAGTTAGGCGTTAAGCCCGTGTTTCAAGACTTGATCTCAGTGATGCCATGTTGAGCCTGTGGTTCTTTGTCACACTGCCCAAGGAAGAGTCAAAGTGCCAACAAAAGCACCAGAAAGATCCCAAGTGGCAAGTGCGGAGAAAAGGCCTCGGACAACAGACGGTTCTGGTCCATGCCTCAGAGAAATCTGGTTCTGCAAACACACAGAGTGAGCCAAGCAGGAGAGAAATGACAACTGATAAGAGATGGGTCATTTAAAAATGTCAGCAGGGAGGACAAGCAGATGGGGCAAGAGCAGAGGGAGCCTCAGAGATTTGGAAAACTCAAGGCAAATAAGGAGAATAAGAGGAAGTGGCATTTCCAAAGCCAAGAGGGAATGTTCCAGATGGTGGAGAGCTGCAGAAAAAGGACCGAGAGGAGCAGGAGAAAAAAGTTGGTGCAGGGGGGATTACTGCAGAAAAACAGTTCATATTTTTTAAAACTTTTACCAGGGCAAACAGGTATAAAACAGAGAGTATGGGTGCCTGGGTGACTCAGTCAGTTAAGCGTCTGCCTTTGGCTCAGGTCATGATTCCAGGGTCCTGGGATTGAGCCCAGCATCAGGCTCCTTGCTCAGCAGGGAGTCTGTTTCTCTCTCTCCCCTTCCCCCTGGTCATGTTCTCTCTATCTCATTCTCTCTCTCTCAAATAAATAAATAAATAAATCTTAAAAACAAACAAAAAACCCAGAGAGTATAGTTAGAATGAAGCCCCATGTACCCATCACCCAGCTTCAACAATAGGCAACTCATGACCTTGCTCCTTCTACACCTTCACCAACTTAGCAGCCCTCCCCCCGGGCTTGTTTGAAACAAATTCAAGACTCCACGTTGTTTCAGTGGTTCTCAATCTTGCTTGAACATTAAAATCCCTTAGAGGGCTGGTTGAAACAGATTGCTCGACCCCAGCCCGGGTTTCTGATTCAGCAGGTCTGATTCAGTGGGACTGAGAATCTGCATTTCTGACAAGTTCCCAGATGATACCAATGCTGCCGATCCAGGGCCCACACTTTGACCACCACTGTATGATTTCATCTGGACCTCTCTCGGAAAGGACCCCTGTATTGAAAACATAATCACGGTGTTACTACCGCTCAAATCTAGAGTCAAATCTAGAGTAAATCTGGAGTGATTCCTTACCATCACCGTTCCCCAGCATCCTCTCAGTGGTTCTGCTACCCACTTGTTCAGTTTGTGCTCCTGAAAGGTCCATGCATTGCAGTTGGTTCCTACATCTCCTTTGGCTCCTCTGACCTCCAGGCGAGGTTTGAATCAGTAGCATGAGGAGGACTTTTGAGGAGTTGGATGGACAGACGTGCAGCTGTGGCAGTGAAGAGACCACGGTCCTTGGGTCTGAATTAGAGGCTGGACCGGTCACGGAAGGGCTCTACAGCTCTCGTGCCTTATTTGTAAAATGAAAAGAATAAGCCTATCTCATGAGAGACTGGTGAGAATTACAAGGAAAGGAGCCTGTGGCATGGTACCTGATACATGGTTGGGCTAAGGAATCAGAAGATGTGGGTTTGTAGAAGCTCTGTGGCCTTGGGACTGGAGGCAGGTACTTCTCTGAGCTCCAGTTTCCTTATAAATAAAATGGAGATAATAATAGTATTTTAGGGGCACCTGGGTAGCTCAGTCAGTTGAGCATCCAACTCTAGGTTTTGGCTCAGGTCATGATCTCAGGGTCATTAGATGCAGCCCCGCATCGGGCTCCGCACTCAGCAGGGAGTCTTCTTGAAACTGTTCTCTCCCCCCTCCCCCCACTCACACTTGCTCCCTCTCTCTCTCTAAAATAAATAAATAGACTCTTCTTAAAAAATAGTGCTTAGAGGGTTGTGAACGAGGTAATGGGTGCAGACAGCTCAAGCAAGGTGTCTGATGTACACTAGCGCTCAAATTTTTTGTTGTTGTTACAAAAATACCAATTATGAGGAGCACGGTGACTGTCGCTTCTCTTCCACCTGAGCAAGGAATGCTTTCTTCTATCTCGATGGTCAAAGTGTTGGATTGGGATGTCCCGGGCCATGAATTTGTGTGTTTCCCATCTCACTTATTTCTCAGTTTGGTTAAGGGCACCATCCTCCCAGGTGCCTAAGTTAGAAACCTCCAGGTCACTGTGGACGTCAGCCCACACTCAGTGCAGCAGCCGTTCTAACGGTTCCCTCCTTCCAGAACCTTCCAGGATCCCAAACAGGATGAAAGAACCCGACAGAGCCTGGTACACAGCAGGTCCTTAATCAACGCTGAGGGTTTGGTTTTACTGCCATTGCCTCTGCTCTCCTGACCGTGCCCTCACCTCCCCCCGCAGCGCCCAGTGACTTCGCCAGCCTCTGCCCCCAGCCTCTGCTCTCTGTCCACCTTGCAGACGACAGCCTTTCTTCTTACCCCTCCCCCCCGCCATCTCTCTCTGACCACAGTGTAGCCAGTGCGGTTTATGCCCACGCGTCATCCAGCTGTGTAAAGCAATGCTCTTTCCTTTTTCTCATTTTCTTTTTTTCTCCCTCCATCCCTGACACTTCCATTTCCCTCCTTCCCACAGGCCTTCACTCTCATGTTTTTGATAACATGTTCTTGGACACGTATATGAACTTGTAAAGTACATGATGTTGCTGTGTGTGGTTCCTGTGAGTAAGCCCGGTTCCCCTGGCAGATCCCCTCCGCTCCCGCTGCCAGCCCTCCAGTGAGATGACCACCTCTGCTGACGGTCCTTTAGGACCTGAGCAAGGGTTTCTCTGAAGCAGAGGCCCAGGAGGGGAATCGCTGAGTTACAAAGTCTATGACAGTTCACCCTGACAAAGTACGGCCAGGTTATCCCTGAGAACTACGGATCTCTTGGCCCCTAGAGACTCCATCCAAACCCCTCCACAGAGAGACCTGACCGCATGCTAACACGGCTTCAGTAGTGCTGGGTTGTCCCTAGGATGACTCCGGTCCCCTGGAAGTGTTCACCTTCCAAGCAACGGAAGCTCAACGTGGCCAGGAGAATCTGCTGTTTGCTCTAGCAGGTCTGCTCCCAAACTTCCTCTTAGAGCGGGGACTTTAGAGTGCTTGGATGATAAATTCTTTCTCTGCCCTTTGAAATGTAAATCTACCACCCCAAACCCTTTCCTGTCCTCTCCTTGCAGGGCCCACATTGAGTGGTCACATTATTGCAGCCTGGAGCACTGGCTCCTGTCACAGACACGGGAGAATTTGCTTCTCTAGATGAGCATCCTCAGCACGGACACTGAGCCCTCTAAACACCCGCCCGCAGACCTTTTGCAAATCCGTTAAGCATTTCCCCGCCTGAAGATGTTGCCAGCCTTTTGTTTTGAGGAAGTGGAGTCCGTTCTCCCTGGATTCTTTTGCCCTCTTGCAACATAGTTACTGAGTGGAACCTGTCCCCGCTGCTTGAACTAGTGTCCCCCTTTCTGTATCCTTCACCTGCCCCAGAAGAGTGCTAGCCGTGTCCTTTCCCAGCCGGCGAGCAGAAGAGTTTCAGAACTTGCCAGAAGTTGGTGTCATCCTGTTTCCTGATTCTTGCCAACCTCATGGATCAAAAGAGATCTCTTGCTGTTGTTTTCATTTTCACGTATCTGCAACTGGTGGAACTGAGCAGAACTAGTGGCCTTGTGTGACTCACATATTCATATACTTTGTCCATTTTTCTCTTGGGTTCTCTTTTTTCTGACTCTGGTAGGATTTTCTTATGTATTCTAGGTAATAATCCCTAGAAGGGATTTAGAAGTCTCAAATATTTTTTCTCAGTCTGTCACCTAATTCCGGTAACAATATCTATCATTATCATTAATTCTGAAATAGTCAAATCCCTCAATTATTTTTGGCCTCTGATTGCACTTTTTAGGTCTTTTTTTTTTTTAAGATTTTATTTATTTATTTGAGAGAGAGAGAGCATGAGCAGGGAGAGGGGCAAAGGGAAAGGGAAAGGGAGAAACAGACTCCCCACTAACCAGGGAACCTGACACAGGGCTCCATCCCCCTGGGATCATGAGCTGAGCCAAAGGCAGACGCTTAACCAGCTGAGCCACCCAGGGTCTTGTTTTTAAAAGAACTCTTCCCCACTTTAAAATCATGAGTATATTCTCCTATATATGTTTCTATGTATTTTTTTGTACGGTTGCCTTTCATGTTCATATTCTTAATGCATCTGAAGTTTATCTATGTTGGTGGCTGTCAAGGATTCAACTTCATTTTTCTCCATGTGGTGGTCAGTTTCTCTGTACTGTCTACTAAGCAACCTACCCTGTCCCCATTGATCGGTGGTGCCTTTTTCCCCATCCATCAGGTACACTCACACCTAGAAGCTCAAACACACATGTACCCATTTCTGGGCACTTTGTGGCCCTTGGTCTTTGTGTGTGTTTCTGTACCACAAGTGTTGATCACATGGCATTGAAGTGTAGTGGGGTGAGTCCTTCTCTCCACTCTTTTCTCAAAATTAACTAATTATAGACCTCAGTTTTATTCTTCCATATAAATGTCTGAATATGCCTTCTCATGGCACCAAAGAAATTGTGGGACTATATTGGAATCGCCTTACATTTTTAGATTAACTTTGGGAGGATTGGCATCTTTACATGTTAGGGAGACTTGTCTATCACTATAGTCTACCTCTCTGCTCAGTCAAGTCTTATTCTGTCCTTTAATAGTTTTACATTTTTTCTCCAAAAAATCATTTTGAGCTTTTCATGAAGCTAATTTTTAGGTACTTTGTAATCTTGTTGCTCTCAAGAAAGGTATGCTATTTTCTATTACATTTTCCGGTTAAATATTGCTGATATAGGAGAACACTTCAGATTTTTGTAAGCAGATCTTGTTCCTGACATCCTTGCTGGGATTCTAGTAATTCTGTGGGGTTTTCTATGTAGGTAATCAGATCACCTGGAAATAATGACAGTTTTGTCACTTCCTTTCTTGTTTTTCCTTTTCTTTCCTTTTTTAAGTAGGCTTTATACCCAATGTGGGGCTTGAACTCATGACTGTAAGATCAAGGGCCACGTGCTCTACCAACTGAGTCCGCCAGGCACCTGTCACTTCCTTTCAAATCCTTATACCTATTGCTTCTTAACACCTTGGCCACGATCTCCAGTACTCTGTGGAGTAGTAGCGGCTCCTGTTCTCAGAGGGAGTGTGGATCCACATGCACCTGTTATGTTCTCCCTGTCCCTAGGGGTTAAGCATGCCCTCGTGTAGCCACAAGCTCTACTTCCTACTGGTGCAGAGCTAGTGCTTCTGTTTCGTCCTGTAGTGGGGTTGGGATAAACCATAATCTGTCCATGGAAATATGGGGGAGAGAAAGGGCCCAAGATAAAAGCCCCCACACACACCCATAGCACCTTTCCCCTTCTCCCACAGACTATAGTCGCACACACCCTGGGACCCAATTATTTGCTGTCCTCTAGAAACTTATCACGGTTATTACATTAGAGACTCAAATTCACCAGCTCCCCCATTTCTGAGGTACTCCCAGCACTGGGTTGAGCAAGATAGCCAATAGCCCAAAATGGGTTGCCATTCTATCAGGATCCAGAAGCCAGAGTGACATTTCTAAAATAATTACCATAATGAGAGTGCTTTAATCATAGGCCATTGAAGGCTCTCTTGTAAACACTTTAATAAGAGCATTCAAGGACTTGACAAGTCACCTCCTTTTCTTTTTTTTTTTAAAGATTTTATTATTTATTTGACAGATAGAGAGAGATCACAAGTAGGCAGAGAGGCAGGCAGAGAGAGAGGAGGAAGCAGGCTCCCCGCTGAGCGCCCAATGCGGGCCTTGATCCCAGGACCCTGAGACCATGACCTGAGCTGAAGGCAGAGGCTTTAACCCACTGAGCCACCCAGGCACCCAAGTCACCTCCTTTTCCACTTACCACAGCATACACCACACTTAGACCATCCTGGGTAATCTTTTTCGGAATGTGTGTCCATTAGACCTTATCTGTTTACCATACAATTCCCTTGGCATGGAATTCTCCCACCCTTTTTACACAATGAGAAAGCCTAATCATTCATCAAGGCTCAGAACAAAAGTCATCAGTCTTATGATGTCTCCCCAAGTTTATCTTATTGGAGTCCATCCTTCCTTCCCCATGCTTCACAGAGCACTTATCTGTCAGATTTGCCTTACAATTTATTGTTATCTCCACTGTCCCATAGATAGAGACCTTGAGGAGGGCAAGGACTGTGTTTTATTCATCTCTATCTCTGCAGCAAATCTTTGCACTTAGTAAATGCTCAGTAAACACTCATCAAATTAAAGGATGGAGGTCATGGATTATAGGAAAAAAAAGTTGTTAGTAAAGACGGAGTAATGCTCTTACCTAATCTTTGTTCCAGCAAGATCGAATGTGGATTTGCAGAGGTGTTGTTTCTGCAGTAATACTCAGCAATATGCAAATAGGAACAAGAACAGACACAGAAAGCACCTCATCATTTTCATTATTATGTGATAAACCCTTTGGGTGAGGTAGTAACAGGTATTCAACCTGTGTGGTGCGAAGCAACTATTTAGAACAAGTTGTACGTGGGGCACCTGACTGGCTCAGTTGGTTAAGCATGCGACTTTTAATTTCAGCTCAAGTCACGACCTCAGGGTCATGGGATCGAGCCCCAAATTGGGCTCTATGCTGAGCATAGAACTTGCTGAAGATTTTCTTTCCCTCTCCCTCTTCCCCTCCCCCCACTCATGCATGCTCTCTCTAAAAAAAAAGAACGAAGTATACCTGTGAAGTCTAACATTTGGGGCAATTGTGGAATGTGGTATGTGGCCAGACGTTCCTGAGTCTCTGTTCCTGAATGATTGTCCTACTCGCACCTTGAGCTACACACAGCCCTTGAAGTGTACCTATTTATAGGTGAAGATTGTAAGATAGATGGAATTTCTTTTGAAATATGGCCTTTGCTTTCAATAGAAATTTCCAGTAAGTGGGAGAGATTTGTCATGTTGTAGAGGAGATGTGGAAAAGGTAAATGAAGAAACTGAAGTAAAATTAATAATGTTTATATTGTTACTTTTCTTTGAGTGATACATAGCACTTTTGTCTGTGACTTTATTCTTTTCGCATGTCTGGGCAATAGGTAAAGAAGGTATTATTATCTACCTACATACAAAAGCTGAGATCTATACATTAGTATATAAAATGTATCATTATTACACTAAAGTTGAGGTAAGAAGGAATTAAAGTCATTTTCTTCTGTGGATTGTTGCAGCCTTGGCCCTCAGTTTATTCCCAGCTCCCTAGAGCCACATCCTTGGGTAGTACCCGTCACACTAACTCCAGGTATGTAACTTGCTTTGGCCAGAGACAAGAGCAAATATGACCCAAGCAGAACTTTTGAAGTGCTTGCGTATTGACGCTTCCCCTCTCTTACGGCTCTTTGGTACCCTGAGAACACCATGACGCAATCTCCATGTGAAGCCTGGGTTTGACGAGGAGAGGGCACGTGGAGCAGAAACAAGCCATCGCAGCACTCCTCCTCAAACTAGCCTCTCAATCTCTGGGTAGGTGAGTGAGGCCAGCCAACCCCAGGGAAGCCACCTACCGACCTCCGAGATCCATCACATCGGCTAGATCAGAACTGTCCAAATGACTCACAGAATTGTGAAAAATAATCCATGTTGTTGTTTTAAGCTACTACATTTCAAGGTGGATCATGACACAACGAAACCTAAGGAATACGTTACCCAAGAAAGCCTGTTCAGGCTAGAATCTGGAAGTCCTGGTCCCCAGGCTCGTGTTTAATTGTTGTTACTGCTTTTGTAGTCAAAGCTCAGATCGAGATTTGCAAAACCTTTGTATCTTAGGTATGATCAAGCCTCTTCTTGAATTCCTCAAGGGCATAGGCCATGACTTTATTTTTCCAGTTGGCTTAGTACATTGCTTTATTCATAAAATATGCTCAGTACAGAGTATTGCTTTTCTGAAAGGGAATGAAAGTTTAATTCTTATGAGGATAGAAAGTGAAAGCTACATGTGGTATGTATGACTCTCAAAATTTGTATAGGGCACAGATATTTCTAGTTACAGAGAAGGTTTTAGACGAACAATCTATCCTGAGAAAACAGAAAGGAAGGAAAAAGCAAGGGCCATGTTTTTGACCCCATGGTACAAAAACTCTAGCAGAGCCACTGAGCTGAACAACTTCGGGGAGCACCATTCACATTGAGGCCTATATGAATAGTGCCCTCAGGTTGTGCAGTACACAACATACACAGCTGTACATGAGGCCCCTGCCTGGCACATAGTAAATGTTTAGTGAATGAGCAAGCAAGTGAGAGAACATGTGTGCATGCATACACATCATGTTTGTGGCATCTAACAGAATTTTAACTGGAAAGAAAAATCAAATTATAATGAGTATCCCTATTTAGTGGGGTCCCAGAGCACAAACCACTTGGTTTTGGTATGAAAAAGTGAGAAAATAGCCAAATAAATTGTGTAGATCAGATACAGATTCAGAGAAAATACTTCCACGAAATGGTACAGGTTAAAATAATAATAATAATAATAATAATAATAATAATAAATAATTCATTCTGGTTAATGGTGACACCTAGTGGTGCATCGAAACTGTGGGTTTTCCTTGGAGTAAACTCTTATTTTACACATTAGGGTATAGGAGTCCTTGGGATGGTGGACTCTTGCTCCATTAACAGGTTAGGCGGTTGAGGCCCACAGGCCTCCCATGGTCAGCACAGGTGGGACGCTCACTCTTCCAGAATCTAGCCCTGGAGAGGCCATTCCTGAGCTGCTGTCACAAAGACTTCACAATAAAGGCCAGAGTGGTAGGAAGATCCCTCCCAGGGGTCCAGCTTCCCTCACTGTCTCTTAAGACAATTGTTCTCAGCTTTTCCACATGTGTCTTTTTTTTCCATCTCCTTCCTTTGCTTCTTCTATTTGTCGCCAAAATAGCCAACCCACGTGACTATTTAAATTCCAATGAATTAAAACTAAATGAAATGAAAATTTCAGTCCCTCGCATTTCAAGTGCTCGGCAGCGCTAGCCGCCAACGTATTCGGGTAGACTGTGAGCATCTCCATCATCGCAGAAAACCCTACAGGAAAGCCTGGGCCTGGAGCTTGCTTACCTGTCTCTCATCTTCCATCTCTTTCCATTCTCGAGGCCTCTTTTCTAGGTGGTGATTCTGCTCCTTCCCCTCCCTCCCTGCTCACTCCAGTTTATTTGGTAGCTTTCCGCTTGTATATTTTTATGTAAACTCGTCAAGGTGACCTTGTCAAGTGAACACAAAAATATATAATCATATTGGGTAGTTTATTCAGGACAGTCAGTGATTCACAGCATCTTGTTTTCCGTGCATTGGAACACATCAAAATATTTTTAAACTCAACACATCAACACATCATTTAAAACAATTATAGCCCAAGCTTTTTTTTTTTCCTTCTGTTTTTTAAATCCACAGGTTTCTGCCTTTCTACTTTGTTTTGAGTTAAAGTAGCTTTAAAATTAAACAGGACATCTTTTTTTTAATGCCTGAAAAAATATTTTTTAAGAATTTATTTTTAAGTAATCTGTATACCCAGTATGGGGCCCGAACTTACAACCCTGAGACCGAGAGTCGCATGCTTTACCAACTGAGCCAGTCAGGTGCCCTGAAAAAATACTTTTTTATACATAGAACAGCTTTGAAATAATGCACAGGAAACTTTTTGTTGAATACTCTTTTATAGCATTTTAATTTTTACCAGTTTTTCATGCATGTGTGTGTATATGTGTATCTGTGTATGTATTTCTCTCCATGTATAACTTTTTAAATTAAATTGAATTCTAAATCACTTTTGAAATTTAAAATCATATCTGAAAATAAATGTCACAACCCTGAGAGGATCAAACCAAAGACTTTCCAGGAAAAATGAGCTCTTGGAGAGAAGGTGATTTCTGAAAGAGCCAGCAGTGTTTGGATAGTGATGCATCTCTTTAAAGAAGTAAGGACAGTGGGGAGAGATGTACACTGCGTTAACTTTAGACTTCTGTCTAATGGCAGGTCGCCTAGAATCAGAATGCCCTGACCAGTGGACCTCTTGACTCTTGATAGAAATTCACTTTAGGAAGAGCGCCTTCCTTTTCTTTCCCACCCCTAATTAGAGAGGAATGACTGAAAGCCTGTCCCTTTGGCACCCACCTCAAAAGGAAAATCCTAATGGCTCAGATCCCCACCTGTCTCTCAGTGATGCCTTGAGGAACAAAGTAAAAGCTACAGTCTCTCTTCTTCGTTTTCCTCTGCTTCCCTGGCTAGCTATGGCCACCTGTCCTCCTCAGAACCACTGGATTTCAAGGAAGAAGAGAGGATGAAGCCTGAGATCTTGCCTGACTTCAAATCTGGCTTCAGCCGGAAACTACTTCAAAACCTGGATTTATGTAGGATTTAGGTAAAGACTTGTATTTCTTTCTTTTTTTTTTTTTAAGATTTTATTCATTGAGAGAGAGAGAGAGCACGCGTGAGCAGGGAGAGGGGCAGAGGGAGAGGAGGAGAGAGAATCTCCAGCAGACTCTATGTTGAGCATGGAGCCCCATGCGGGGCTCAAGTCCATGACCCCGAGATCACGACCTAAGCTGAAACCAAGAGTCAGGCACTTAACCGACTGAGTCCGCTTAGGTGCGTCAAGACTTGTATTTCTTTAAAAAGGGATTTGGGGAGCAAGACAGAACTGGCATACCTGCAAGATAAATAACAGCTCTATTGGCAATGTGAGAAAAAAGGGAAACTGAGGCAGGGCACAGTAAATGTGATGTGAGCTGGGATTTGCAGCCAGTACTTTTGACTTCCCGTAAGCCAATTCACATCAAAACCATATAATCATATGCCCAGACCAAACTGCAGCATCTCTGTGTGGATTCCTCTAAATAAAGTGCCGACTGGCCCATGCCACCCAGTGGAGTTGGTTTGTGGTTCTTTCTGACTGTGGACTTCTGTGGAGCCAGCCTGGCTTGGGGTGGAATCATGGTCCTCCCGAAAGAGCAGAGGTTTATGTGTTGGCTCCGAGGGACATGCAGGAGTCCCTCTCTCGTGGAGCTCTGTGCTGGAAAGACAAACAGCCTCCCATCCCTTCGGCGCAGGACCAGCCTGGTCCTTATCCCAAGGCAGACCGGTCATGGGAAATAGAAAACTCCAGTCATCAGTGCTACAAAAGCCTTTAAAACACTCCCAGTCCCTCCTTCATTTTATGGAGTGGGAAACTGAGGCCCCAAAAGATGGGGAGGTCAAGTGACCTTCCTGAGATCATATAAGGGGAGTACAGCGCCACAGCCTCCTTCCAGGCCTCCCCAGCCACTTAGTTCTGCTTTGCCCGCACCATCCCAGTGTCCCTGAAGCCCTCCCTGCAAAGACTTCCTCTACCCTCATGTCAACGCCTTCACAGCATCCACCCCTTAACATGAAGATTGACACACTGAGGATTACTCGGCGTGTGTTTTCAGGTCAGATTTTATTTTATTATTTTTTAAAATATTTGAGCAAACGAGAGAGAGAGAGAGAGAGAGAGAGCACCTACACATGCGTGAGCAGGGAGGGGTTTGGGGGAGGGGCAGAGGGAGAGAGAGAGAAGTTCAAGCAGACTCCCTGCTGAGCACAGAGCTCAACACGGGAGCTTGTTCCCACTACCCTGAGATCATGACCCAAGCTGAAATCAAGAGTCGGATATTCAACCAACTGAGCCACCCAGGGGCCCCCGGGGTCAGAGCTTAAACATAACATCTGTGTTGTCTAATAAAGTAGCAACTAGCCCCGTCTGGCTACTGGGCTCCTGTAAGTTAACGTGGGCTCTAACTCTAAAATACACATCAGAGTTTCAGTAGCTGGTATGAAAAAAACTTTAATAATTTTCATACTGATCACATATTGAAATAATATTTTAGATACATTAGGTATTATTTAATGTACTATTATAATTTATGGATGTGTTTCTTTTTACCTTTTAAAATGTGACTNAATAAAGTAGCAACTAGCCCCGTCTGGCTACTGGGCTCCTGTAAGTTAACGTGGGCTCTAACTCTAAAATACACATCAGAGTTTCAGTAGCTGGTATGAAAAAAACTTTAATAATTTTCATACTGATCACATATTGAAATAATATTTTAGATACATTAGGTATTATTTAATGTACTATTATAATTTATGGATGTGTTTCTTTTACCTTTTAAAATGTGACTGCTAGAAGACTTAAAATGATCTGTGCTTCACATTACATTTCTGTTGGACAACAACATAGTCCCTGCCTTCTGCTTTGCATTTATTTGGTGTTCGGGTAGAATCCCTTGGTGTACACACACATTTAACGTACTTACACCAGTGGAAGGGAGACAGAGGGAACATAGCAGGTGACTTTGCGTCACACTGGGTCCCAGTTCATGGGTCCCAGTTCCTATGCTTGACTCCCATCAGGTGGGCGCCTTACACTTTTCCAAGAATAGAGCCCAGTGTTTTTCCACCTGCACTAACAGGGATTACGCTCAAAAATCTGACATTGTTGTAGGCAATAATAATTCCCTTCACATAAAATTGTAAAACTGCAAAGCAATATATTACATATAGACTTGCATGGGAATGATAAATGCCCATTAGGGACAGTGCAATTCCCTCTAGGGAGGGAGGGAGGAGGATGTGATTGGGGAGGAGCTTTCACTGTACCTATAATAGTCTTTCTTTAGCTAGGTGATGTTATGCATTGTTTGAAACTTATTTTCTCTCCTTTGTGCAGACCAGAAATATTTCAGAACAAAAGTGCTTAAAGTACATACTTTTCACAAACTAGTGAGTTACTAGTAGAGGCAATATATATTTTTGGTGTGTATGTGTTTTATTTGCTTAATGTTGTTAGTGCAAATTCCTAGGATATCCACTACTTATTCCCTAAGAAGCCCATTTCTAATATGGGGAACTTCCAAAGAAAGCAACTGCCTTTAAACTACTTTTCCTATAAAATGCCTGTATGTGGATTATATACACTCCCACAGTGACTTGGGGATGCCACAGTGTTTCACTTATCAATTGCTACAGAAAAAAACACTCCCAGAACTTAATGCCCTGCAACAAAATGATTTATTTCTCCTAATACTGTGAGCTGGTGGGTTCTACTGGTCTCACCTGGGCTTAAGCAAGCAGCTGCTTTCTGCTGGCGCTCAGCTGAATTTGGAAGGTCCAAAATGGCCTCACTCATGTCTGGCAGTGCTGCTGGGCTGTCCTCCAGGCAGCCTCTCACCCTCCAATAGGCCAGACTGGCTTCCTTTTAGGGCATTCTCAGGGCATTCCGAGTGACAAAGGCAGACGCTGCAAGTCCTTTTGAGGTCTAGGTCTTGGACTCACAGGATGCCAGCTTAGCCACCTAATATTGGTCAAATCAAGTCATTGCCCCAGTTAAAAGATAGGAAAATAGATTCTACCTCTTGATGGGAGGAGCTGCAAAGGATCTATGGCTGGATTTCATTCACCACACACATGTAGTAAAATATTCATTTACTATTTTGAAATATACATGATACGCAGCACACCTAGAAAGCAGGCTGAATTTCCACCGTTTCCCTTAATTGGTTAAAACAAAAAGCATCTGTCACTAAACTATCCAAGCACGGAAGTTTTAATTCTATTTAAACCTAGATAATATTTTTATTAAATATTTTTTAATGGAAAAATAAAAGGGAGGATTAGCGAGTGTCTTTTAGAGAGGATGATGAAATTCAGACTTGCAAGTTGAGTCCCCAGCAGGAACACCTGCTACCACTTAATATTTAACTATGAAAGCCCAGACAATGAGAATGGGTGGGATTTCAAAGTATGGACCTTACCAAGCACCATCAATTGGCTACACTTGTTTTTAGTTAATGTGGAATTTTGTATTCCAGGAAGACAGCTTGAAACATTTTATTTATTTATTCGACAGAGAGCAGCAGCAGCTGGGGAAGAGGGAGAAGCAGGCTCCCCCATGAGCAGGGAGCCCGATGCAGGACTCAATCCCAGGACCCTGAGATCACGACCAGAGCCCAAGGCAGATGCTTAACCAACCGAACCACCCAGGCGCCCTGCGAAGACAATTTGAAGGGCCCAAAATAAAGCTAAGAGGAATATAAATGAACAAAGGGGAGGCAGCAGGTGGGAGGGGTTCGACCTCCGCTGGAGTGTGGGGGGGGTACTCGTGAGATGGGGTTGTTACCTGAAGAGAGGCTGACAGTATCAGGTTTGCCCCACAGGCAAAATGTATGGAAGGAAAAGAGGGAAGGGGACACAGCGAGAGGAGGAGAATCTTAAATGTTGAAAAGTTCCGTTTGTGGCAAAGCTTTATTTGTAAGAGAAAAGAAAATTTGATTTTGGAAGAAACTGTTCTGGAAAAACGCTCGTTTTCCTCTCCAAACCGTCTTCTCAATATGGGAGACTGTATTCAGTTAAATTTAGTCAAAACGCACCCCGGAAATGGTTTACACACTCAGGCATCAGGGAAAGTCACTGGTAGAAGGGAAGGGGGCGAATTTTTGGGGGGGAGAAATGACCAGTGACCTCGGTGATTGGCAGAGAGTATGGGGTAACACCAAGGGCGGGGGAGGCGGGCTGAAAACTGGAGAGAAAACCTAAGGCAGGTGAGAACCGTCTACGCCACGGGCTCCCAGGAAGGGAGATGGCTGTTCGCACAAGAATCTGCTTGCTTCCTCCCGCCGCGATCCTGCAGCATGGGACCTGGCCTTCGCAAAAGGGGAAAGAGAAGCCGAAGGAAGACCCCGAGACGTCAGCAGTCAGGACCAACAGGCACCACGAGGCTATTCAGAGCAGGTGGCGAGGCCTGCTGGATAGAGAGGTTGGTTACAGCCTGTCGGCAGCTGTGTGATCCTGAGCCCCCCGCCCCCCAGCCACTTGACCTTGGGTGAGTAATGTAGTATCTCCGAACTTGAAGGGCTTAGTCTGTAAAAGTGGGGCCCTAAGGTGATGTACATAGCGTGCCAGGCACGCATTAAAGCCTGGGGGCTTAAAAATCGTTCCAGGGTAAATTCCCATTATTCTCTTGGGGCGGTGAGGGGTTCAGCTCTGCCATTTTGTCACAGTTTTCTTCCCACCGGGATCCAATGGGCCCATGACGCAAATCTCAATTTTTAAACATCTTATTGCCTTAAGAGGTAAAGGTAGGGCGTTTGGGCGGCTCCCTCAGTTAAGGCTCCAACTCAGGTCATGGTCTCAGGTCCTGATCTCAGGATCCAGGCTGGGGGTGGAGCCTGCTTGAAATTCTTGCTCTTCCTCTGCCCCTCCCCTCCCCTCTCCTTCTCTTTAAAAAGAGAGAGAGAGAGAGAGAGAGAGAGAGAGAGAGAGAGAGAGAGAGAGAGAGAGAGAGAGAGGCAAAGGTAAATACCTCCTGATTGCCTCAGTAGATTTCCCCCTGATGCCTGCATTTCCGCATCTGCGGCACACCAGATGTAAAATGCTAACTTTTTAATGTGGATTTTCCTTCCCACGGAGCCTTTAAAAATAATACGGATTATCTATTTCTCTGAGCGCCTTTGCCAGAAGACCAGAAAGTAAATGATCTATTGAGTTTTACTTTTAAGCATAATATCATCCTTGAATTAACTCTTTAAAAATACTTATTGAGCATTTACTCTGCTAGGCAAATGCAAGTACTCAGGTGAGACAAAGAGGAGTAGAACACAGTTCTTGCCCTTGGAGAGTTTCCGGTCCAGAGGGAGCTAAATCTAGGACACATTCACACTCAAGGATCATCAACCAACTAGGAATAAGGTAAGCCAAGGGTTTTGAAGGAAGGGTAGCATTTTCTCTAGATTTTTATCAGATCAACAACACTCTCATAAAAATAATGCTCTAATAAGTAGTGATTTTCCTTTCTCTGTGTTGCCTTATGCATCCTTAATTCAAACATTTTTGTGACTTTTATAATATATTCACAATACAGTTTTGTGCTCTCCTAAGCATCGAGTTATATGCATTTCCTTTTGCTAAATGGTTTCCATAATTCCCATCTGTTGGTGAATGTAATTTCCTTTACCGTCCCCCACTGCAGGATAGTTGGGCTATTTCCAGTTTTTTTCAGAGTTAAAATTTATGGTGTAAAGGGTATCTTTATGCATGTAGCTTTTTTCTTCTTTGGTATCATTTTTCTTAAGCTTAGTTCTGCAAAGTAAGATTGATGAATGTCAAGGAGCATGAACATTTCTCTCTTGAAATATATTGCTCTGTTGGCCCCCACCTTCCCCCCAAAAAAGTTGGACCCGTTTACAATGTCACCAGCAACCTGTTTCACCAATGTGTCAGCCTTTGGGTGATTTTGTTTGTTTGTTTAATCTGCTGATTTCATAGCTATGCCATGATGCCTCATTGTTATTTTAATTCACATTTCTGTGATAACTCTTTCCATATCCTTGCTGGTTGTTTCTCTTAATGACTTCCTGCTCAGGTCCGGTGAGCAGGGTTCTGCAGGCAGAGAGCCGGTGAACGGGCCTGTTGGGGGAAGCACATGGCTCAGGCAGGCGCAGAGGTAGAAGGAAGGCACAGACCGTTTGGGGGGCAGTGTAAGGTAGATAAAAACAAGAACTGGTAGAGGTGAGGCTAGAAAGGAAAGTGAATGCCAGCGTGTGCAAAAGTTTGCTTTGAATCCTGTGGGGTTTTTAGTCTCATTTGTACAGAATGCCTCATAGGAGCAAACAATTGGGATGGTCTCTCCATGGAACCGGCATCCAGAACAGCCATTTCCACGGGCCCCTGTCACCTCTAGCCAAACTAACTCCTGGCCCCTCCCTTCTTTCGCACCTGGGGCCCGCTGGTTCCCTTGCTCAGGCCCTCCTGCCTCACCTCCTCCAGCTTCACACTCCGGGAACCCTGGCCTCCTCAGGGGCTGTCCCACACTCCCTCTCGGCGCACAGCATGGCTCCCACCTCTTCTGATGTGGGCTCTGTCCCCCTGACCCAGCCCAGTAGCCAGCATCATCCTGGGCATTGGGTCCCCAATTCTGCACTCCTGCTGTGCCCATCCCCATCCCCTCGGGGACATGGTCCCTCTGTCCTGCAAGAGGGTTAAAATCCACCAGACTGGAAAAAGGCATCTTCAGTGTCTTTCCTTGTCTACCAGGAAAACTGGGCAGCGTGAAACAGAGCTATGAAGAAGAGCATGTCATCCTTTCAAAAAACACTTCGGCCTTTGTTCTGAGTTTTGTGGAATATTTTTTTTTTAAGATTTTATTTACTTATTTGAGAGAGCACAAGCAGGGGGAGCAGCAGAGGGAGGGGGAGAAGCAGATTGCCTGCTGAGCAGGGAGCCCAGTGTGGGGCTCAATCCCAGGTCCCCAAGACCATGACCTGAGCCAAAGGCAGACACTTAACCGGTTGAGCCACCCAAGCACCCTGTGGAATCTTATGTGATAGTGTTTGCAAGTGTGAAAATCCCAGATGTGAAGTAAGGCTCCCTCGACAGTGGCCTGGGAGCACCCTCTGACCCAAGGTTTATACTTCTGACTTTCTATAAGCAGACTTTTTGATAGAAAGCCCTTGGTTCCACCACTTCCAGCTGCATGCCTTTGGGAAATGTCTTCACCCCACTAAGCTTCAGTTTCCACATCTGTGAAATGGGACTAATAAAGCCAATGTAAGATCCCGTGAGGATTACATGGACTAATGTATATAGAGGCCTTAATGCCTAGAGACACTCCCTAAATGGTCGTCGAGATAACTCAGGTTGATTTGGTCAGCTGCCTGCCTTTGTGCCTCTTCTGAGTGCACCAGCCTGAATACCCGTGATGAGAGTGTCGAGCCTCTGGCCCCAAGCCCTCGGATATACCCCCTGCTCAGGGCCATTCCCTCCAGCCAGATCTATAGACCAGAGCTTCCTTTCAGACACCTGTGGTGGGTCAAAATGTGGGTCTCTGGATGCGCACCCATGTTAGTAGCGACCGTTCCTTCAGGGCATGCAGAGGAGAGACAAAATCAAGTCCATGGGCACAAGTGCAACAATCCTCCCATTAGCTGGGCCTTGATGGGAGGGGCTGCCCCCAAGGGCCCGAGGTGGGGTTTCCCTGAAGTCATCGTGGCTTCCACACCAGTTAGGGGTCTTGTGGCATGTGGCACAGCCAAATCTCAGGGGCCACTTAGCACACTTAGGGCACACTTAGCACAGCATGGGCTACTTAGCACAGGGTGCTCTGCTCAACCCACAAAGCCAATGTCATTCTCTCCCGGTGCCCTCCAAACGGGAGGGGGAATGCCGAGGCCTCTGCCCCCCAGGTGCTCTGTGTGGACAAGCACTGCTCTGGCTTGGAGGAGGGTGTGAAATCATGTCTGTGGCAAGGCTGTGGAAACAACAAAGAGCCACACAAGTGTAGGGATCCCAACTGTGCGTTGTGGGGTGAGCCACACCCCTACAGCTTCACGGACCTCCGGACCTCCGGAGACTCCCTGCAGGTGGTGTGCTGTGGTATTTAAGCAGATTGCATGGTTTTTCAGCACTCCCTTTCTTTTCAGATGGGGCAGATTAAATCACATCCTCATCACACTGCATAGACGCCCCCAGCTGGGGTCTGGCGGAAGCCCTGTTGATGAGATCATTCAGATTCCAAGCTTGTCCCCCCACTTACCTGGCGCACACCCCCAAGGGAATTCTGGCAGCTCCAAAAAGTAGAAAAACAGTTGCTTTTGATCCTGGCCTACAGTTTGCTCTCCTATTGTGGGAGAGCAATTATTAACATGTCTCAACTTGACGTTCAAAAACATCTCAGTGTGTGTTTTTTATTAACTATATGCCACCAGAGAGCATAAGACAAATGAAGGAAAAGGTAAAGCTTTGAACGTCATCTTCGGGACCAGCTGGAGGAAGATTAAAAAAGAACAATCACATTAGCATGTGTTCAAGGTCTCCCTCCACCAGACACTGTCTGTATTCTCCCTTTATCCTGACAATAATGGTGGGACCTATTATTGCCATTTTTAAACAAGTCTCCACTCTTGGAATAATCAACATTTTATCTGTCTTTTTTTACAATGAAAAATGAAGCTTTCCTGTCCACGTTTAGTAAAGCAATGGGGATCCCTGTCTCCGTCTACCAAAACACAAGTTCTGGTGTGTTGATTGCATGATTCTTGTATGTTCCTTGAATATTTGCGGTCTGTTCCTCTTTGGGCAGGCTCGCTGCTTGTATTTGCAGGGGCTAAAGCAAGAACGTACATGGGGGCTCCCTGGCCCACAGCTTGTGCTGCTGCTCTGCACCCCTGTTCTGTTCCTCACTGCAGCGGGCCTTGTATCGTGTACGCAGATACTCCCGTCCAAACTTCATTCTCATGCTTCCGCCAGAGAGCCCCTTGGCGTGCCCATCAGGCACACTGCCCGCCTCGGGAGGACGGGTCTGGGGAAGAGCTTATCAAAGGCCCTAGAAGAGGGCTTGGGGTCATTTCAACAGAAAATTCCAGGGCCCCAGCACTCAGAGCCTGATCTGGAAGGCGCTTCTTGTCCCTGGTCCCTCTTGCCTCCTTCTCACTCCACAGGGAAGAGCTCAGGCATAGGAATGCCTGAGCAGATGGTCCTGTAAAGCAGAATCTGTAGGCCAGGAACCCTGACTGCCTGATCCGAGGGCGGTATTTAGTACTGTGTGCCAGTGGCAGCCCAGCTGGGAAACAAGGGAGAAGCCTTGGCTGTCCTGGCCCCAGAGGACCAATAAGCATGTCCCTGGACCCAGTGGAAATCCCCAGAGTGGAACTCAGATGGACTGGATGCCCTTTCCTTCTAAAAAGTCTCCTTAAGCTGGCCTCAACCCACTGCGCCCAACTTACTCCCAGCATGTTTCCAATTAAGGAGTAGCCTCCTCTCCACAGTAACAGGATCTAGGCCTGAAGCAGCTACTGCAGGAGACTTAACCCAGGAGGCCCCACGAAGCACACACAACCGACAAGGCTAAGTAACCAGAGAGAAGATCAGCTCGAAGAACAGACAAGAAAAATGGGTGCCGGGCGCCCACTTCCATTCCTGAGGATAGTACCTGGGTGAAGGTGTTTACAGACCTGGGATTCAGTGGGTGAGGGAATTGTGCAGAAACAGGTCTCAAAACCTGGCACTTAAGTCACGTAACAGCTCTGAGCCTCAGCTTCTTGACTATGAAACAAAAATAGGTATTGTGATGTGTACATGGAGATAATGTAAACAAAGACACTATAAAGTGCTTCACAGATGGAAGGGAGTGTTGCTGGGTAATTTGGAGATCTTATCAAGTCACTTTGAAGAATAGTTTTAACGAGGTGTTAAAATTCCATAAAATATACCATAAAATTCACCCATTTGAAGTGTACAACTTGGTGATTTTGTTCGGTAAAGTAACAGAGTTGTGCAACCATCGCACAATGCAGTTCTAGAACGTTTTCATCACCCCAAAAGGACCCCTGATGCCCATTTGCTGCACAGCCCCATTCACCACCACCCCCCAGCCTGAGACAACCATGGATCTGGTTGCTTTAGATTTGTTCCCTTGCTTTATATTTTTCCTTTTCTGGACATTTCCTATAAACAGAGTCATAGAATACAGTCTTATACATTCACGTTACTTTTTACATTTTACGTGTTGTCTTTTCCTTTTCTACTCTGCAATTCCCAACTCACCAGATGATTTTATCCTAAAAGTTTGTCTTGAATTGGCCTTTGAACCTCATGCTTCCCAAAAGAAATAATGTTGTAAGTCATGATTAAGTTCCCAGGCTAACTCCCAATGCCTATTTAACCCCAAACAGAGCCGAACTAGAGTGTAAATACTTCCAGCCTGAATTTTGGGTCCTGGGGGGAGGGAGCCGTGGGATACAGAAGGGACATAGGAAAGGGTTTCCTCCTGCCTTCCGCTGCTCAGGGTGCTCCTAGTGACATCTTCGGGATGGACAAAACTCCCTCCTGCTCCCCTCTCTAGATCAGAGTGGGATCCATGGATGACCTGCATTAGAATTCATTCACTCAACAGAAGCGTTTGGAGAGCTGCTCCGAGCCAAGCATCTATTCTCAGCCCCTGTCCCATATTCAGAAACAGGATCCCTGGGGGTAGACCCCAGGAATCTGTCATATTATACAAGCCCTCCAAGGGATGAGAATGCACGAGAACGTCTGCATCTTCTGTGTGTGACTGGCTCTTTCTGAATTTAGGAGGTCCTAAGCCTTCCAGGCCTAGGCTAGCCACCAAGTATCAATTACCTACCTCCCCTCCAATGAACAAAATCCCCTTCCCTCAGGTAGCTCTCATCTGCTAGATAATAAAAGAGCTTCCAGGACTGTCCCTGCACGTTTCTGTACTTTCCAAATTTTCTTGTCTAATAGTTTAAAATTAGAAAGAGGGAAAACATAAATAACAACATAGGAAAAACTGGATTCTATAAGCCCCTGTCCTTCCCTGCTCGGAGCCCTATTACAATTGCACTGAGTAGCTTGGTTATTGTCTCTCTCCCTCTTGCTGGGGCACAGGCTTCTGGGGGGTGGGCTGCCTTTGCCAGCTATATTCCTACTGCCGTGCACAGTGGTTGGCTGGTAGTAGGTGCTTAGTAAGAATCTGCTGAGGATTGTGAAAGATAACAAATCTGGGGGCACCCGGCTGGCTCAGCGGGAGTCTACCTGAGCCTCTCCCTCTCCCTCTGCCCCTCCGCCCCACTCGCTCACACGCTCGCTTTCTCTCTCAAATAAATCTTCTAAAAAATAAAAAAGATAACAAATCTGATGGAACAACTCAATACTTGGGATTAATAGTCCCATACACTTGAAAGTAATTAAATTTTTCAGAGACTGTCTCTAAGTGCCAGATGGATGCCTGGTGATTCCCTACGGTTTCTGACAGAAATTGAGGGAAAATAGAGTCCAGGCTTTTTAAAGAAAGATGATTTGGGGCCCAGAGCCCATCAGAGGCAGGCTCCTGCTTTTCACTGCCCGTTCTCAGTCTGTGGTACTTTGTTACAGCGAAATACCCGAGAAATTAATATAGCGCCTCACCTTGCTACCACTGTTCCTTCGCTCTTGCTGTGCCCTGGGATTGTCCCTCCGTAAAGTGTTAGGATAGAGGTTTTGCTTCAGGCTCTGTTGTCTAAGACAGTTAAAAGTATTCTATATGTATTTTATATGTATTTACTGTGTGTATATATAAACAATGGCAATATGTGCAATATATATATTTGTATATGAATATATATTTGTGTGTGTGTGTATGTATACATGAGGCAAACTTTGATCCATGAAAGATAGGAGATGATTATACATATATATGCATTATATGGTTATAGGAGATGATTTTAGGAAGGATATGTTTATCAATGTGTAAATTATTTTTGAAAGAGTACATAAGGGGCGCCTATGGCTCAGTCTGTTAAGCATCTGCCTTCAGCTCAGATTATGATCTTAGGGTCCTGGGATCAAGCCCCATGTTGGGCTCCCTGCTCAGCAGAGAGTTTCTTCTCCCTCTCCCTTTGCCCCTCCCCCCTGCTCGTGCTCTCGCTGGCTCTCTCTTTCTCTCTCTCTCTCTCAAATTAATAAATTTTTTAAATCTTAAAAAAAAAAGAACGAACATGTAAGAAACGGATAAAAATCATTGCCTCTACAGAGGAGGAGTGGCTGAGGACAAGGATGAGAGAGAGAATTTTCTGTTTTTCTTTTTGTACCCTTTGTATGTCAAACAGTGTGGATTTATTGGGGTTTTTAAGACACATTTAAAATGTTTCAAAGGCAGTGAGCCTAGGAAGGCCAGAGGCCCTCAGGAGGACCCAGAGAGTGGAGAGTAACCCATGCAGAACTGCCTTGATGACCAGATAACAGATGAGAGATGTGATGTCCCAGAAGCCAGTGTGCATTGCACCAAAGCCTAGTCAAAATGGATCACACTGCAGGGAGTAAACAAGGGCAAGTGTCTCCCTCCACTCTGGTAATGACACAGAAGCCCCCAGGATGAAGAAGGACGGACCCCCTAGGGAAAAGAAAAGGAGAAAATACTGACTTCACTGAGCTTAAAACTAAAATGAACCAGAAAACCATCAAGTGTCTGGATTTGCTTGAAATCGACTGTTGTCTTGCTGCTGTTGTATTCCACTAGAAGGCGGGTTGGGAGCTCATGGTAGTGTTGAAAGTTATAGTACAGAAAAATAAAATTAGGTTTTCTTTTTTGGATATCCAAAGTTGTAGCCTGGGAAATGTAACACCCACACATGTGTTAGCTGGTTTGGTCTTCTCAACCACCCCTGCAAGATTGGTATCACCCCCATTTTACAGATGGGAAGACTAAGACTTAGAGAAGTTTAATGACTTAATCAAGGTTATACAACATCCAAGTGTTAGAGCTGAGTGTTAATGTTAGACGTAGGTGCTTCTAGACCCCGAAGCTGATGTTCTCTTCAGGACTCCACATTCCCGTTAAATGGGATTTATTTCGGCATTTTTCCAAGAGAGGTTCATACATCTGCCAATTAAAAGGCCAGATAGCTTTTAATCAAATGATGCTTTGGGTTGGGAGTAGGAGACTGAAACAGGAGAGGAATGGGAAAAATGGAGGGAAAGATGTGAACTCCCACTCACACCCATCTCTGTTTCTCTTTCTCTTGTCTAACTGGTTCCTTCTCCCTTCAACACAATTTGATCAAGGTATGTCTCCCTCTCGGCCTGAATTCCTGGTGACCCAGGGTTTTGGGGGCCTGATTTGAGAAGGCTTGAGCTGACAAACTAGGCCATGGATGTCTGTTATTGCCAGAGTGTTCCCCAAGGGACAATGATAATCTGGGTACATCTTGATGGTAGTCATAGACTGTTCTCTCAGTCTGACTTTGTAAAATTCAAAGGATTCTGCTCCCAGCTGGTTCTGTGTAACTCAAGAGCAACAGTATCCCTGTGGCAAAACTTTATATGTTATTTATATAAAAATAAAAAGGATGCCTGAAACTATGGAAACTGGAAATCTTCTGACCTAACTGTGGTTAATAATAGGAGAGCTTCATGTTTACCAAACACTTCCTTTCCCCTGGGCCCCGGAGTTACTGAATCCATCTTCTATTGATCTGCTTATTCTAACAGTTATTAGAAGAGGTGTTTTAAAATCTCAAATGATAGGGGCACCTGGGTGGCTCAGTCATTAAGCATCTACCTTCGGCTCAGGTCAAGATCCTGGGATCCAACCCCGTGTCAGGCTCCCTACTCAGTGGGGAGTCGTCTTCTCCCTCTGCCACTCCCCCTGCTTGGGTTCCCTCTCTCACTGTGTCTCTCTCTGTTAAATAAGTAAATAAGATCTTTAAAAAAAAAAAAAAAAAACCTCAGATGATAACTGTGGCTTTGTCTATAACTCCTTGCAGTTTTATCAGATTTGCTACATCTGTTTTGAAGCTCTATTTTAAGGCATGCAAATGGTTTAGATTATTGAATGGAATTGTTCCCTTCATTATTTCATTACTCTCTTTATCCCTCGTAATATTCTTTCTCTGAAATCTACTTTGCTTGATATTCATATAATCACTCCAGTTTTCTTTTGACTAGTGTTAGCTTGGTATATTTTTTCTATCCTTTGGCTTTTAATCTATTTGTGTTTTTTAAAGTGGGTTTCTTATTGAAAGAGTATAGTTGAGTCTACTTTCTTATCTGATATGACAGTCTTTAATTTGAGTATTTAGTCCATTCACATTTGTTGTGATTATTGATATGGTTGGCTTTAATTGTATCATCTTGCATTTTGTTTTCTCTTTTTCCTGTCTATTTTATGTTGATTTTGCCTTCTCATTCTACCTTTTTGGGTGCTAATTAGGTATTTTTCATGATTCTATTTTTCTCTCTTGATTTTTTTAGCTATAACTCTTTGTTGTGTTCCTTTAGTGACTGCTTTAGGGTTATAGTATACATCTTTAACTTACCACAGTTTAACTTCAGTTGACATTATACCACTTCATGTATAAGAACCTTACTTTTTTTTTTTAAAGATTTTATTTATTTATTTCACAGCAGGAGAGAGATCACAAGGAGGCAGAGAAGCAGGCAGAGAGAGAGGGGGAAGCAGGCTCCCTGCTGAGCAGAGAGCCCGATGCGGGCCTCGATCCCAGGACCCTGAGATCATGACCTGAGCCGAAAGCAGAGGCTTTAACCCACTGAGCCACCCAGGCGCCCGTATAAGAACCTTATAACAATGTACCTATGTATAACATAAAAACCTATAACAGTATACCTTCTGGCCTTTGGGTATTGTTGTCAAATATTTACTTCTAAATAATGGCATTATTTTTTTAAGATTTTATTTATTTGATAGAGAAAGAGCAAAAGCAGGGGGAGTGCCAAGCGGAAGGGGAGAAGCAGGCTCCCCACTCAGCAAGGAGCCTGACTTGAGGCTTGATTGCAGGACTCTGGGATCATGACCTGAGGTGAAGGCAGACGCTTAACTGACTGAGCCGCTCAGGAGCCCCAGCATTATTATTTTTGCTTTGAACAATTATCTTCTATGGAGATTTAGCTAAAAAGAAAAAAGTCTTTAAATTGCTGATGTAGTTGTTATTTCTTATGCTCTTTCTTCTTTTGTGAGGATCTAGGTTTCCCTCTGGTATCATTTCCCTTCTGCTTATAAGACTTCCAATAACACTTCTTGTAGAATAAGTCTGTTGGTGATGAATTTTTTCAGCTTTTATGTGTCTGAAAAAAGTATCTTACCTATCTTTCTTTTTTCCTCTTATAATTTTTTTAAGATTTTATATTTTAAGAGAAGTTTTAGGTTCACAGAAAAATTGAGAGGGAAGGATAGAGATTTCCCATATACCTCCTGCCCCCACACAGGCATAACCTGAGTGGTACATTTGTTACAATTGTACCTACATTGACACATCACAATCATCCAAAGCCCACGGTTTAACTTAGGGTTCACTCTTTGTGTTGTACTCTCTATGGGTTTAGACAACTGTGTAATGACATGTATTCACTGTTGTATCATACGTAGTGTTTTTACTGCCTAAAAATCCTCTATGTTCTGCCTATTCATTCCCCCCACTCCAACTCCAGTCAATCTTTTTGCTGTCTCCATTGTTTTGCCTTTTCCAGAATGTCATATGGTTGAAATCATACAGTATCTAGCCTTTTCAGGTTGACTTCTTTAGATTAGTAAAATGCATGTCTCTTCATGGCTTGATAGTTCTTTTTAGCACAGAATAATATTCCATTGTCTGGATTTATCATGGTTTATTTATTCGTCCATCTATTAAAGGACATGTTGGTTGCTTCCAAGCTCTGGCAATTATGAATAAAGCTCTATAAACCAAGGAGTAAGATTATGGATCATATGTTAAGAATATGTTTAGTTTTGGGATGCCTGGGTGGCTCATTTGGTTAAGCAGCTGCCTTCGGCTCAGGTTGTGATCCCAGGGTCGTGGGATCGAGTCCCACATTGGGCTCCTTGCTCGGCAGGGAACCTGCTTCTCCCTCTCCCTCTGCCTGCCACTCTGTCTGCTTGTGCTCTCTCTCTGACAAATAAATAAATAAAATCTTTTTAAAAAAAAAGAATATGTTTAGTTTTATAAGAAACCTCCCAACTGTCTTCCAATGTGATTGTACCATTTTGTATTCACGCTAGAGGCCAATGAGAGTTCCTGCTGTTCCACATCCTCACCAGCAGTTGTCAGTATTGACAATGTACCAGATTTCGGCCATTCTAATAGGTATATAGTGATATCTCATTGTTTTAATTTGCACTTCCATGATGACATATGTAGTATCTTTCCATAAACTTATTTACCATCTGTATATCTTCTTTGGTGAAGTGTCTATTAAAATTTTATTTGGGTTGGGTTTTTTTGTTACATCTCTTTTTTTCCTTATTGTTGAGTTTTAAACAATCCCTTATCAATTATGTCTTTTGCAAATATTTCCTCCCAGTTTGTGGCGTGTCTTCTCATTCTCTTGATCATCTTCATTTTTTAAGATATTTTCATTGAGTATAGAATTCTAGCTTAACAGGTTCGTTTTTCTTTTTAATACTTTAAAGATGTCATTCTTCTGTCTTCTAGCTTGCTTTGTTTCTGACCAGAAAAATCTTCCATCTTTATTTTTGTTTCTCTATAGTATGTTCTTTTCCTCAGCTGTTTTTTTTTATTATCTCTTTATCACTGCCTTTAAGCAATTTGATTATGATGTGCCCTGGTATTGTTTTCTTCATGTTTTTGTGCTCAGGATCTGTCAAGCTTCTTGGATCTGTGGGTTTTTACCAAATTTAAAATATTTTTGGCCATTATTTCCTCAAATATTATTTTTCATCTCCTAGGCCCCCATTCCAGGGACTCCAGTTTCTAAATTACACATATGTTAGGCCACTTAAAATTATTCCACATTTCATTGATGCTTTAACTTTTCTCTAGTCTTTTTTCTAAGGCTCATTTTGGATAGTTCTATTGCTAGGTCTCCCAAGTTCACTGTTCTTTTTTTCTGCAATGTATGATCTATTAATCCTAGCCACTGCATTTTTCATCTTGGACATCGTAGTTTTCATCTCTAAAAGTTCAGTTTAGGCTTATTTTGTATCTTCCATGTCTCTACTTATCATGGTCATTCTTTCCTCTAGCTTCTCAAAATAGAGAATATAGTCTTAATAACTTTTTTAAAAACTGTACATAAATTCTATCATCTGTATTCTTTCTGGGTCAGTTTTAACTGATTTTTCTTCTCATTCTGGATTGTATTTTGCTGCTTTTATCCATGCCTAGTACTTTTGTTTGGATGCCAAACGTTGTGAATTTCACTTTGTTGGATGTGAACATTTTTACATTTATATAAATATTCTTGAGTTTTGTTCTGGAATGCAGTTAAGTTACTTGGCAATAGTTTGATCATTTCAGGTCTTATTTTTAAATTTTATTAGGCCAGATCAGAGCTGCATTTACTTTAGAGTTAATTTTATCCCCCAAGGCAAGACCCTCCTTAGTACTCTAGTAAATGCCTCTTGATTTGTAATGTTTTCCACTCTGGCTGTTGGGAACAGGAATTACTTTTGACCCTATGTGAGCTCTGAGTACTGTTCCCTTAAATCCTTAGGGTGGCTCTTTTTCTCGTTTCAGCAAGATTCTTCACATACACGGTTACCCAGTACTCAAATGTGTACTCAAGGGGCACCCTTAGCAGATCTTCAGCATTCTCTCTCTGTGTATCTCTCTCTCCTCAGCTACTCTGTCCTGTGAGCTCTAGCTGCTTTGGCTTCCCTGGACCCCATCTCTGTATACTCAACTCAGAGAGTCCCCTAGTCTCTGCCTGGATTCCCTCCATATGCCACAGCTTGAAAACTTTCTCTAGGCAGTGAGCTAGGTGATTGGAGTGTTCACCTCATTAGTTCTTCATCTCATTTGCTGCCATTGTTTAAAATATTTTGTCTAGTTTTTTAGTAGTTTTGCATGGAATGATAAATTCAATCCTTGTTACTCCATCTTGAATAGAAATGGAAGTCTTAATTAACATTAAATGTCCCTCTCTGCTTATGGGGACAAAGAGAGGACTTTCCCATGTGGCTGGTCCATGACTGTGAATTCTTAAAGCAGCCCATCAGGCCTACCCCTCTGAGGACTCAAGTACAGAGCCACTAACCTGGGCATCTTCAGAGGCGAATGCTACACCACCCTTAAAGTGACAGCCAAACATTGTGTCTGGAACAATAAAGAAAGGGGTGGAAAATCCCTTATCAAGACAGACCTATAGTCCTATCAGACCACACGGTCTGTATCTTTTCCCATGACAAAAGTGAGAAGTAACCTGGCGTTGACACTACCCCTAAACTCCACCGGTGGTGACTCACTAGGCCCCTAGTAACATAATAGCCCATCTAGTAATCTAGTAGCTTAGCCCACAGGCCATTCCCCTCAGTTAGGTCATTTCTTTTCATCCTGTTTTGTTAGCAATCGTCACAAAGAATCATGGCTACTTTACTTTGATTTTCTGATAGCCTCCTAATCAGACTCACTCTCTAGAGTCTGCTACTTGTAGGAGATCCATGGAGCAGCAGACGTACATCCAAAAGCTGAGAAATGCAGAATTTCAGGTCTCGACCCAGACCTACTAAATCAGAATCTGCGAGTTAACAATATCCCAGGAGGTTTATATGCATATTAGCCTTTGAGAAACTATGCACTAGAGGAAGGTTTCTGAGAGTCTGTAATAAAGTCTGTCTGGCACCAAACCTCTTCAGTGTGAGGCTGTGTCTCCAGTGTATCCATACCTTCAATCCTGACCTCAGTACAGGGCCTTAGTCCAACCCTTAGTATAGTCAAAGACATGCATTCCCTGTAAACCGAGAACTCTGCTTCTAGGTATTTACCATAATGGGGCACCTGGATGGCTCAGTAGGTTAAGCATCCAACTCTTGATTTTGGCTCAGGTCATGATCTCAGGGTCGTGAGATTGAGCCCTACATCAGGCTCCGCACTGGGGGTGGAGCTTGCTTAAGATTCTCTCTCCCTCCTCTTCTACCCCTTTCCTCCCCCCAAACAAACAAACATGTACACAAGGAGACTTGTATGAGAAAGTCTATTGCAATATAGTTTGCAGTAGCAAAGAATTGGAAACAACTTGGGTGTCCCATAACAGGAGAATGGATAAATACCTCACCATATATTCATTGTCTTAGTTTGAGGTCTCCCCAAAACAGACCCTGAGACAAGGATACAAGTACAAGTAGTTTATGTGGGAGGTGATTAGACGTGTGACGGATGAAGAAGCCCAAATGGTGTGCTCTTATGGCCAATAAGGACATGGTGCCCGAAACGCCCTTTAGGGAAGGCCTCACTGCCCAACTGCAGGGGTTGGGGTGAGCAGAGGGTCTGCCTTAGATTCCAAGAGCAGCCTCACTGGAGGTCACGCCCTCCCAGGGCCTCTCATAGCCAGGGACTGAGAGAGGCAGACATTGTGGATCACTGTGGGACACTCTGAAGGCCCCCTGTTCATTCCTCAGCTCCCTGTGGGTTGGCTGAGACTTTGTCAGGCCTGCATAGCAGTTCTCCTTATCCCTCTGCCCAATTCTGCCTTCTCTGCCTTCGTTTTGCATGTATTAATTCCTCATAAATGCCTTGCGCCCAAGCTCTGATTCCGTATCTGCTTCTGGAGAAGCCAAACTGAGGTGACTATCAAACCAGTAACTACCATGGGCAAGTGGATGGAGCTTAATGTCTGGGGACCTCTGGGAGATGGAGAAGCGCATGTGCCTCAGAGTTACTGGGCCTGAGGAGCAGGGGAGCTGGAGAACATAGCCACCAGCTCCCCTCAGGCACGGACTGATGCCTGCTCTGGGAACTGTTAAATCCCAGCCCTCTGCCTCCCCC
>LNAC01000018.1:6576715-6626813 GCA_002007465.1 Ailurus styani | reverse complement strand
CTAACTGGNCCCCCCCCCCCCCCCCCCGGGATTAGAGCCGGCTCCAGCGGCCGGAGAAAGCCCTCCAGCAATAATGTGGGGTGTGGGCCAGTGGATCCAGGCCTGTGTGCCAGATCTGGGCAGGCAAGATTCCTGGTCGGAGCAGGGACTGCTCAAATTCATACAAAAGAAGAGTAAACAGCAGCAAAAAAGAACGAAATACTGGTATCAATGTGAATAAATCTCACAAAAACAGTATTGAGTGAAACAAGCAGGTTGCAGAAGGAGAAATGCAATCTAGTATAATTTATGGAAAAGTTTAAAACTTGCCAAACAAGAACAACTATTTTTGGCAGTTATGTATTCATAGTAAAAGTAGAAAATATGATGAACAGCAAATTCAGGCAAGTCATGACTACTGACAGTGAGGGAGGAGTGGGATTAGAGGGTCCACACAGGAGGCCTTAAAATAAAACTGTATTTTTAAGTGTTTTGGTTTTTTATACCAGGTAGTAGGTATACATATGACCATGATATTATAGTCTAAATTTTTGTTATGTCTGGAATTTTTTAAATTAAAAAGTAATAACCAAAGTAAAATCTTACTGGAAGAATCCAAATAATCTTAAGGATTAAGGATTTTTTTAACTTGATTTTTATTTTTTTTAAAGATTTTATTTATTCATTTGACAGAGAGAGAGAGATTACAAATAGGTAGAGAGGCAGGCAGAGAGAGAGGAGGAAGCAGGCTCCTCACTGAGCAGGCAGCCCGACACGGGGCTCAATCCCAGGACCCTAAGATTATGACCTGAGCCAAGGGCAGAGGCTTTAACCCACTGAGCCACCCAGTCACCCCAGATTTTTTTAACTTTAAAAATGCATCTATGAGAAGGGCACAAGAAAATGTAATAGTAACTGTCATTGGAGAGTAGAAATATTTCCAACTTCATACCTTCTCTGGTTGAACTTTTTTAAACATGAGCAGAAACTGCTTTAAAAAAAAGCTCATGTTTTCACCAACATAACACCATTATTTTCTTTTTTTCTCCTCTTTTCTTTTCTTTTTATTTATTTATTTATTTAGAGAAGAGAGAGAGCATGAGGGCAGGGGAGGGGCAGAGGGAGAGCGAGAGAGAATCTTAAGCAGGCTCCAAGCCCAGTGTAGAGCCCGACGTGGGGCTCGATCCCATGACCCTGAGATCAGGATCTGAGCCAAAACCAAGAGTTGGACGCGCAACTGACCGCACCACCCAGGTGCCCCCTTTTTTCTTTTTTTTCTAATTGAAGTACAGTTGACACACAATGTTATATTAGTTTCAGGTATACAGCATAGTAATTCAACTCCATGTGTTACGCTGTGCTCATCAGAAGTGAGCCACCTCATGTCACCATTTAACACTATTAAAATACCATTGACTAGATGCCCTATGTGGCACCTTTCATTCCCATAACTTGTTCATTTCATGACTGGAATCCTGTATCTCCCACTCCCCTCACCCATTTTGCCCTCCCCCCTCCCCCCTCTCTCTGGCAACCACAGTTTGTTCTCTGTATTTATAGGTCTGTTTCCACTTTTTTCATTTGTTCATTTTTTTTTTAGATTCCACGTGTCATATGGTATTTGTCTTTCTCCGACTCATTTCACTTAGCATGATACCATCTAAGTCCATCGACGTTGTCTCAAATGGCAAGAACTCGTTCTTTTTTTATGGCTGAGTAATAGTTCATTGTGCGTGTGTGTGTGTGTGTGTGTGTGTGTGTGTGTACACCACATCTTCCTTATCCATTCATCAATTAATGGACACTTGGACTGTCTCCATGTATTGGCTATTGTAAATAATGCTGCAATAAACATAGGTGCATATATCTTTTCAAATTAGTGTTTTCATTTTCTTTGGATAAATACCCAGTAGTGGAATTACTGAATCATAGGGTAGTTCTATTTGTAATTTTCTGAGGCACCTCCATATGTTTTCCACAGTGGCTGCACCAGTTTACATTCCCACCAACAGTGCAAGAGGTTTCCTTTCTCTCCACATCCTTACCAGCATGCATTACCTCTTGTCTTTTTTTGATCCTAGCCCTTCTGACAGGTGTGAGGTGATAGCTGGTTGTGGTTTTGATTTGCATTTCCCTGATGATGAGTGATGAGTGGAGTATCTTTTCATGTGTCTGTTGGCCAACAGGATATCTTCTTTGGAGAAATGCCTATTCAGGTCTCCTGTCCATTTTTTAATCAGATTATTTGGGGTTTTTTGTTTTTTTGTGTGTGTGTGTTGAGTTGTAGAAATTCTTTATACATTTGGGTAGTAAACCTTTATTGGTTGTATTATCTGCACATATCTTCTCCCATTCCATAGATTGCCTTTTTTGTTTTGTTGATGGTTTCCTTCGCTGTGAGGAAGCTCTACCACCACTAGCTTCATTTCCATTAATCCCTTCCCAGACTTGCCGGCAAACATGCATAGCGCTGAGCTGTAATCGTATTGCATATGTACTTTATACTCCACTTTTCTCACTTAATCATATGTGACTAGTCCATAAATGTTTCTCCATTTCTATATGGTCTAAAGAATCATCATTTTAATGGCTGTATGACATTTAGTAATGTTGGTGCATTCAACCAGTTCTCTAGTTTGGACATTTATGTTGCTTCTAAATTTTAGATATTGAAATAACTTTATGATAAATATACTCATGGAGGTTTTTGTTTATGTTAAATATAACCTCAGCAGGATCCCAGAGGTACAATTACTAAGTCAGGGGGTGTGACTGTCTGTGTGGAATTTTGCCACAAAACACATAAAGCTTTCCCTTTGACAATGGCTATTTACTTAAAACCCTGGGCCCTCCCAAATGCCTAGGAATCTTCATCTTAGAAATCATCTATTTTGGGGTTGTTTTTGTTTTACTTGGTGGTGGGGAGGCTAAAGAAGACATCTGGGAGGAGATGACCAAACCCCAGTTTGCCCAAAGAAATGTCTCCTTTCTAAGGGGCATGAAGAATTTAGGTGTAAGGCAGGCCTGATTTCTAGGCCTGACTGCTACTGCTGAGTTGTGTGGCCTTAGGAAAGCAGCCCTTTACTCTAAGACTCAGCTTCTTCACCTCTGAAATAGAGATCTCAACTATGTCTATCTCATGGGTCTGTTCTGAGGACGAAGTGAGAAAACGCGCCAAAACACTGGATACAGAATTTGGCCCATAGTAAGGGCTCCACAGATACGGGCTTAAAATAAGGTCAGCAGAAAAGCTCCCCCACAGCCCCAGAGCCCAGCCCCGCTGAGGGAAAGGGTGCAGAAGCTGGACCCACAAATCTGTCCCGTGACAAAGTAGCTTCCTAGATGAAAGGCTGATCTTTCTCAGTGTCTCTGATGCTGGTAAAAATTAAACGATTGAAAGAAAGGGGAGGGAAAGAAACTTCTGGGAGCTTGGGAGGCTGTATTATCCATCATAGCCCAGAAATGAGAGGAAACTGGTGTTCACTGAACAACTATTATGTCCCAGGTGTTTCACGGGCACTTGCTCCCCAGGCCTCCCTGCTGTGTGAGAAAAACTTGGAGTCATCTAGGCAACCCATGTTTGCACCCTTGCCCTGACCCCCGTGAGTTGGGGAATTGCACAAAACTGTCTGTAATGTTTCCTCGTGTATAAAATGGGGGTGATTATCACACTGGGAAGGAACCATTTCTGTAGAAAGCCTGGCACAGAGTGGGAACCTAGTGGCAGCTGTTATTGAAACTGGCACCAGTGCTGAGACTGTGGCCTGTCTCTTGCCTCCAAAACCCACATTCTCTCTGCCACCATTTTTTTTTAAACATATAATGTATTATTTGTTTCAAGGGTACAGGTCTGTGAATCATCAGGCACAATACACAATTCACAGCACTCACCACAGCACATACCCTCCCCAATGTCCATAATGCAGCCACCCTACCCCTATCCCCCCCACCCCTCAGTAACTCCCAGTTTGTTTCCTGAGATTGAGTCTCTTACGGTTTGTCTCTCTCCCTGGTCCCATCTTGTTTCATTTTTCTCCTCCCTACCTCCCATGACCCCCCCCCACTGCCTCTCAAATTCCTCATATCAGAGAGCTCATGTCATAATTATCTTTCTCTGATTGACTTATTTCACTTAGCATAATACCCTCTAGTTCCATCCACATCATTGCAAATGTCCAAGATTTTGGTTTTTTGATGGCGGCATAGTATTCCATTGTGTATATATATACCACATTTTCTTTATCCATTCCATTCTTTCTCTCTATGCAAATACCACTGTCTGTGCGATACGGAGCCCTGGAGAAGAACTTGTCTGTTGATTCAACTATAGGACTCTTCTGGGCGTTTTCAGAGCATTCTATAATCATGAAATCCATCTCTTTACTCACTTCTGAAAGTTTTCCTTCTTACTCAACCCAAAAAGGATGGAGACCCCGAAATATAGAAAGATTTACCCCAGATCAGAACAGCCACCAGGGTGGGGGAGGGAATGCCTGGGTGGCTCAGTCAGTTAAGCAAGCAACCAACTCTGAGTTTCAGCTTAGGTCATAACCTCAGGGTCCTGGGATTGAGCCCTGTATCTGGCTCTGTTCTCAGCATGGAGTCTGCTTGAGATTCTCTCTTCCTCTCCCTCTGCCTCTCCCTGTGCACACACAGTCTCTCTCTCTCTCTCTCTCTCTCAAATAAATAAATATATCTTTAAAAAAAGAAGAAGAACAGCCACCAGAAACAGAAACCCTGATACCCTCAGGTAGAGCTGTCCCCACCTCTTGGATGAGAGCTTTCCCTGGAATAACTGGACATTCACACAAGGGGAAGCAAGCTCAGAGAAAAGCAAAGCTGCATTCTGAAGCCTTGGGGATATTCCCCACACCTTGCTGAACCTGTTTGGTTAACAGATAAGGAAACTGAGGCCCATTCAGTCACGTTGGTCACGATTGCTCCACGCTTTCTTGTCTCAAACAAAATTACTAACCACCCTGTGTTTCTGGTAAACAGTGGTTGAGGTTTCACATCAACATGAGCGATCATATATGAGAGCGTCTCTGGCTGTGAAGTTAAATTACCACCTTTCTAGAGTAATCTCTCCCCAAAATACGCTGCGGCTGGAACGGCCCATTGTGCATGAAATGACCACGGCTCCACGGGCACGCAGAGGTCTGCATCAGGAGAGAGATGCTCCCCGTGTCAAGCTGGAAGGAAACCTCACGTAGTGTATCCTGCTGGTTCCAGACTCCTTACTGGGCCTACTTCTGTCAAACGGTCCCTCTTTGCCACGGTCCTCACGTGGGGGACGGAGCCACCACACTAGGTTATTATATGCCTGCAGAAGCGAGCAGGGGCTGCTTCAGAGAAGAAACAGCAGAAAGAACTGGCCCTGACCACAGTGGGTACCGCACTTGGCTGTTCTTAGCCTCAGTTTCCTTATCTAGAAGATGGGTACAGTACTCTTTCCCACATCCAGTCCTGTGGCCGCAGTACCATCTGTGGACTGATGCCCCCCACAGTGGAATCTGCATCCTCAGCCTCTCTCCAGAGCTCTAGATTCATGCACGCCACTGTCCCCTGGACCTTTGCTCTCGAGGTCCAACAATCAACACGCCCCAACGGAGCTCCCCATTTCCTGCCCCTCCATACCCACTCCTCCCCTCATCTGCCTCTTCCCTGTTAACACCATCAGTTTTCATTCTCCTGCTCAGGCCAAAGACCCAGGGGTCCTGACTCCTCTTCTCCCCTCTCCACGCTTCCTCCCTGAGCCAGCTCTGACAGCTTCCCCCACGAAACACATCCAGAACCTATTTCTCCCCCATACACTATTTCCACCTCGTCCTAGCATTCTCTAGCCAGGAACCAATGGATCCCTGCGTCAGAGTAGCGTTTTTAAATACGTAAAATACTGGGGACTACAAAGGCTCCAAGTCAGGCTCCATGCTCAGCGGGGAGTCCACTTGAGATTCTCTTTCCCTCTGCTCCTCCCTCACTCATTCTCTGCCTCCAATCAATCAATCAATCTTTTAAATAAACGAAGAACAGATTTACAGCATATTAACATGTGCTTCATTGGTACCACATTAAGTGAAAAGATCTAGTGGCAAGTCTAAGAACAATTATAATTACAAAGTAGTGATGAGTATAAACAGTATTTCTAGATACTTGCAGGAACTGTATGTAATGTGTTATAAAACCACCTGTGATTTCTGCTGGTGACAAAGTCACAGGCATTGCTCTTACTGTGATCTGTTGCCTACATTTATTGTTGGTTTTTTTTTTTAAGATTTTTTTTATTTGAGAAAGAAAGAGAGAGAGATGGTGAGAGAGAGCATGAGAGGGGAGAAGGTCAGAGGGAGAAGCAGACTCCCCGTAGAGCAGGGAGCCCGATGCGGGACTCTCCCGGGACTCCGGGATCATGACCTGAGCCGAAGGCAGTCACTTAACCAACGGAGCCACCCAGGCGCCTGCCTACATTTATTGTCGAAGGGAATGCTAATATTTAGTTCCAGGATCATAAAAATAAAGCCATATATATGTATATACATACATACACACAATGCAGTATATATATATACAGTATATGTATATATACATATACACACACACACACACATGTCTATACATGCTGCCAAACCACCCACCCCATCTAAGCGCATGATCTCCCTGACTTCTGGATGAGAACATCTGGAGTTTTGCAGGAGCTTCCCTCAGTCCATCCTCCACACGGTAGTCCTAGTGAACGCTTTCCTGCAGATGTGATATGATATCACTGCCCTGCTTCAAACCCTCCAAGGGTGTCCCATCACTGAAAATAAAATCCAAAATCCTCACCACGGCCAACAGGGCCCTAGGTGATCCAGGCTCTGGCTCCCTCCCCTCCCTCATTCCTACCACTCCCCCCTCACTCCTTCCACCCACAGGCCCTTCACCCGGGGTGCTCCTCTCTCCAGTGACTACACGGCTCCCTCACTTCCTTGGGGCCTCTGCTCACACGGCCCCCTTCCTGGCTGCTCTGTCACAAACAAAACAGCCTCTCCTCACTCACCGGGATCGTCGCGGCCTGCCCTTGGTAGCCTGTATGCCTGAAATGTGTGACATGTGTGTCTGTTTCTTTCTTTTCTGTCTGCCCCACTAGAGTGTAAGGCCTTATTCCCACGTAGAGGAAAACAAATCTGGCCCTACAGAGAGGACTCGAGACCGAATGAACGGGGAAGCGTGAGGTCCAGACTGATCTGCCGTGGCTGTTCTGGCCACGGAGGGTCAGTCAGGGTAGTTTCTGGAGAAAATGGGGTGTGAGCAGGAGCCCCACCAGTTGAAGCTGTCCTCTGCTTCAGAGCCTCCCTTCCCGTGCTCCGGCCCCCGAGTCACTCATGTTGCGGTCGGACACCCCACCTCAGACCCCCCCCCCACCAAGAGGAGAGCAGGGCACCGGGTAGAAGAAGGTTCTACAGTAGCTGAGCCCGCTGCCTCCGAAAACATCGTGGAAACCTGCTGTTGGCAGCACAATCCCGGGGCTCTCAGCTCGCCCCCAACCCCAAGACCCCCTTCCCACACTACACTGTGCTCTCCATGAGGAACGCTGAGAAACAAACAGGGCTCCACTCAGTGTGACCTCATCACAGTCCCAACGGCCTACCTCTTCACACCATCACCTTGGAGGTTAGGGTTTCAGCATATAAATTTCAAGGGGTCACACACGTTCAGACGCTGGCAGGTACTGCTGTCCTTTAATGACCAGTGCTCAGCCGATGCCCCTGTAGGTGACGGCTGTGGGCTTTGCAGGCTCGCCTCTGGTCTTGTCCTGGATCCCGGCTTCTCTCTCCTGGCCTGGCCTGGCCCGGCCCATCTCTCAGTTTCAGGTCTGGGCAGAGCCCCAGTGACCTTCAACTCCCTCTAGCCTTCACGCCTTCCGGGCCCCAGATCTGTGGGCCTGCCTGAAGAGCCAGCCCACCAGCCATAGAAGAAAGGGGCCGCCCTCCCCTTTGATGGCCCGCCACCTCTTGAAACAAACAAAAGCGATAATCTAGCTTAAGTCCCAGCCCGATTTACCAGGTTTGGTTCCCAGTTATTGAAATTCCCTTCCCAGGCCTCTGAGGAACCCGGGCTGGGCTGGGCCTGCGCCCTGTGGCATGACGCTGCGGGGAAGCCGTGTCAGGACCTGGGGTACAGTCGGGGTCTTCCCCTGAGGCCAGCTGGAGGGGCAGACACCAGGCCAGAGCACCAGGCCTGCCGGCTTGGAGCTCCTTAACCTGTCCAGGCTAAGAGCACAAACAGGTCACAGAGCCTATGCCTCAGTATTTTAAAATTACAAATCACACTAACAAAACATGGAATAAATATGATCTCCTCCTACCCTGTCAACTATATCTTCATAACAAGAAGGAATGCCAGGTTCAGATTTAGAAGGTTCACATCCCTCGAAGTTCCAAGTCCAAATAGGGCAGCAGAGGAAGGCCCTCAACTTGTACGTCCCCCTGACGAGTTTTCTTTCCATTGCCAGCCCTGTGTCACACCACAAGGGGACTTCAGTGAGCGTACCTTGACACCCCAGCCCCCCACACGAACTTCGTACTCACAAACAGCTGCCCCGACGTCCCCTCAGCTGGGGATAAGCAGTAGAGTCTTAGAATCATTCAGGCCCTGGAACCGGACTTTGAGGGCCAGGGGCCGGGGGTGTGGGAGTTCCCAGGACCCCAAGGACGGCCTAGTAGTGGGGGCATAGCCACTTGGCACTGCGAGTTCCTCACCCATGAAGGGCAATGCCAGAGAAGGGCCAGAGCAGGCTCCATAAAGTGTGAGGCCCAGGGCAAGTGCCCCCCACCCCAGGTCTTAGGGTGCTCCCTCCCCAGACCCCACAGTGGACCTGGCAGACATGGAAGGGTCCTGGGGAGTTCAGCCTGGAGCACTTGCCTGAGGCGGGAAAGGGGGGTGAAAAATCTGTTTAGAGAGCACTAATGACAGAGATCTTGAAGCATCAGAGGCAAATCCAAATTTCTCTTTGGCTGTTTCTAAAAATCTTCCCTTAAAGGATCTTTAAAAAAAAAAAAAAAGAATTCTCTGCAAATAGTTCCAGAACACTCTGTTGTAAAATTTCTAGTATGTTGGCAAAAAAACAAACTTTGTTGTTTGCTGGCTTGGCCATTCATAAAATATTCTATCCATCCAATTCAAAAGTTGGAGCAGGATATTAAAACTTAATAATAAGTACAGGTAAGAACAGTGAACCCTGAATTGTTTTCAGCCTTGTTTTTTAATTATGACCAGTGGAATGGAGAACTACCGGGGGAAATGGGAATAAAAAGAGTAATTTTTTAAAAATAATGAAGTGAGCTGACTCTAGGGAGGAACAGAGATGTGGACACAGACAATGAGAAAAAGAAGCATAAAAGACCGACCTACACAGAAGAATGTTCTTACAGTCATGTCTTTTACGACATTCAATATTTTGAAACCATCTGGCATTTTTACAACCGTAGGCACCAAGAGCGATATCATCTCTAAGTACTCACCGTGTGAGTTGTATGAACTTGTGTGACAGACTTCAGGTTTCTCAACCCTTTCTAGAACTGTCTGGGCATGAACTCCCAGCGCAGTCACAGAGGTGGTTCGTCTTAAAAGCATTAAGCAAGTGGCAGGGGTCAGGCATCCGAATCAGCAGGACTCTGTTTTGTCCCTGTCGCAAGCAGTCACCCATAATAACTGATGTTTAGATAGGACCGGTGCCTTTAGCCTGTGACCTCATATTGCCTCTAGTGGTCCTCCCTAGAGCCAAGGGCAGGTACCCGTCCTAGAGATACAGATAAAGAAACTGGAGAAAGGGGAAATTGCTTGTCTGGAGTCGGAGAACAAGTGAGTTACTGGAGATTTGGGACAAGAATGAGGAAGCAGGGCGCCTGGGTGGCTCAGTGGGTTAAAGCCTCTGCTTTTGGCTCAGGTCATGATCTCAGGGTCTTGGGATCGAGGCCCGCGTCGGGCTCCCTGCTCAGCGGGGAGCCTGCTTCCCCCCCGCCCCCGCCTCCTTGTGATCTCTCTCCCTCTGTGAAATAAATAAATAAAATCTTTAAAAAAAAAAAAAAAGAACGAGGAAGCAGGCAGGTCTTCCGCCTCCGGCTGCTGCGAGCTCATCATTTTGCTCACGCTCGGCCTCCCCTCCTCCACCTCCCTCCCCCACTCAGGGGAGAAGAGCCTGAGGCATGTTGCCAACAGCCAGGTGACTCAGGCACGGATGCCTGACGATGACAGCAGGGAGGCATCATTCTGGGCTCTTCTGATGAGAGGTTGTACGTGCAACCAGCTGTATGCGGTAGGGGAGAACCCGAGAAGCAGCTCTAGGAGGACCTGTTTCCAAGAGGCCAAGAAAAAACAGGGTCTAATGGTGCCTTGAAATCAAACGCATGACATCCAGGTGGGCCAAATATGGAAACAAAATAATAGCCGTGCTGGGGGAAATCACCATCCTCGCCACGTCTGAGGACACTGGCCCAGGTAGAAAGGGAAGGAGGGAGAAAGGGGTAAACCAAAGAGGTCAAGCTGCTGCTTCGAGCCAGGCTTGCCCTCTGAGGAGAGGCGCCAGGGCTACTGTTCTTAGCGGCAGCTAACCGTGACCACTGGGTGAGGCTTGAGTAGCTCAAGAGGTGGCCTTCAGAGTCAGAGCTCAGTAAATACATGTTGCAGGAAAGAATGACTGTCTGGATGGACGGATGGGTGGATGGAGGAACAGAATGAAGGCAGTGGTGCTTTGTTCTCGATGTTTCCACAGGCGCAGTGTTCTGGTTTTGTTTGCTCCTCCGTATTTCTGGAGCTGTGTTTCAGGTTAGGATATTGGGTGCTGACCAAAGTTTTTAATTTTCACTTTCCAAATTGAAGTGGGTACTTAATAAGGGCAGCTGAACTCCAATGAAGAAACTCGGGCGCCTGGGTGGCTCAATGCATTAAGTCGCTGCCTTCAGCTCAGGTCATGATCCTGGGGTCCTGCATCGGGCTCCCTGCTCGGCAGAGAGCCTGCTTCTCCCTCTCCCTCTGCCTGTCGCTCTGCTTACTTGTGCTCGCTCTCTGTCAAATAAATAAATAAACAAGTCTGAAGGAAGGAAGGAAAGGAAAGGAAGAAAGAAAGGAAAGGAAAGAAAGAAAAGAGAAAGAAAGAAAGAAAGAAAGAAAGAAAGAAAGAAAGAAAGAAAGAAAGAAAGAAAAAAGAAAAGAAAAAAAGAAACGAAACGAAACAAAACTAACTAACTCTCTCGGTACAGTTGGCCAGAAGAAGTCATCCAACCTCTCACCTCTCACCCTCTTCCCCACCAGCAACCGGGAAGGAGCCCAGACTGTTCCCAAGAGTTGTCTCTGGGGAAACTTCACCATCCCTCTGAGGTCATCTTTAGAGAATCTTTGTCACCTGGCAGGTCAGACCTGACTGGGCAGTGCTACAAAGCTGCAAATATTGGGGTGGGGAGCCCACCACTCAAAGGCCCCATCTAAACATTTGCTTGATTTTGTCTAGCTCTTGAGAAGAATTTCAAAAAACATTGACCTATGACTTGTCCATAATGGGCTTTCATTGTTTAGTTTTAAGAGTGCTTTTTTCCATGTGGCAGAGAATGATAGAGCACTGGTCTTGAAGTTAGAAAACCTGGGCTTTCTTCTCAGGTGAGACATTTCATCCAGTGGAATCTGAATTTCCTTATTTGTAAATTGGGTATGATTCTCTGCCTCTCACAGGATGTTGTAGGAATCAAATATAAATTAGATTATGCATCTGCATGTTCTCTACAAATGTGAACTGCTAGTTACACTATTTATTGAGTGTCTTCTGGATGTGAGGCACTGTTCTAAGAACGTTACATGAATCAACTGATTTAAGCTTCATAATAACACTGGGAGGTGGGTACTGTTATTACCCTGGCTTCTAGATGAGGGAACCAAGACACCAGCCCAAGGCCACTGAGCCAGGAAGTGGAAGCCTTCAGATAGAAGCCAAATAGTCTGACTAAAGAGGCTAAGTGTGCATGCATGCTTCTGAGTATGGCCGCCATGCCGCGGACTGCAACTCAGTCAAGCATGTCGGCGTTGGTGTAGAGGGCAGGGTGCCATGAGCTTTGACCATAGGCCAAAGGCTGATTTCAAAACTTGTAAAAGGTACATCATTATTGCTTATGTTTGTCTGAAGCTGTTGATAGAAATGCTTTCTTCAGAAGAGTGGCCCATGACACTGAGAAGGAAACGGAGGTTGGGAGGTGAAGAGTCCTAGACCATGGTCATGCAGCCAGAAAGTATCATGGATGGCACTTGAACCAACTCCCCAGAACTCACATATTTGCCCTCATAGCTGGCCACCTCTTCTTGTCTGTGCATCCTGCTTAGATCTTGACATGAGGTGGGATTTAAGAACATATTTTTCTCTTGCCACTGGAGGTTCTACATGAAGAAAAAGCAATAGTTGAATGATATGGATGTGGCAAGGCAAACGGACCATTCTAGAGCACTGGTTACTGTCCTGGGAAGGAAGCCACAGACAGGACTCAATTGTGGGGCCAGGGCAGGGGGGTAAGGGGAATGCAGCAACTGGAGGGCAGCACAGAACACCAGAGGTGAACTCGTCCTATTCCACAATCTTTCCTCAGGCCAGCCTGGGGTTGAGAAGAGGTCTGAAATGAATGTGTTTACCCCACCAGGTGGCCCTTCCCGCAAGGGAGTGTGTCCCTGGTGCACAGAGCAGTGTGGTTCCTCAGTGGGATCTGGTCTCTGGGCCTTACCTTGGTATGTCTGCAAGTTCCACACACTGTGCCTAAGAAGAGTGGAAACACACTTTTCTTTGAATGCACGGGTCCACCTCCCACCCATGCTATTTAAAATCAGAGTGGGCCAAAAACAGCAAGTTGGGATTCCAAACACCAGTGGTTTTCATTCTGGCCCCCAAATCCAAGGAGAATGATTTCCAAAAGCTCCTTTAGTTGCCTAAACATGGTGGCCGCCTCAGACCATCAAAGATGGTGTTCAGAATAGCCCCAGACAGGAGCCCAGAGCATTTTGGGCAACTTGGGGACTCAACTGAGTCACAGCCTTGACTTCTTTTAGGTCAAGACGATTCATCTAAATAAGGCACAAGAGAAGCTGGTGTTTCAAGCTGGCAGGACAAGATGGAAATAGCTCCCCCGCCTCCCTGGAGCCCGCTGGTCCACCTCTGGCACCTGACACAGAAGTCACCAGGCCTGTGGCCAGAGATCTGTAATCCAAATTGTGGTGAAGGAAATAACCACCAAGGATGCTCCTCTGTTAGTTTTGGATGGACAAGTGAGGATGGGCCTCTGGCGGGAGGGCTCTGGCTTGGCCCACAGACCTCAAATGTCTGCGGCGTGAACAAGGACACGTGTGGGGCTCTCATTACCAGCCTGTGAGGGCACCAGCTGACCAAACTGAATGGTGTGTCATGAGCCATGGGCTTGGAAGAGGCCTCTGTCTGGCCGATGAGCAAACGTACCCTTTTCTGGAGCACACGCCCCAGAGAGATGTACATTAGAGGCTCATTACTAAGGTCAAGTTGGATAGAGAAACCATCCTGAGCAGAGGAACAAATTGGAATCAGAGAGTGACTCTCCTGATCAAGTTGCTTGGGGCTGGCACCATGTCCATGCCATTCACTGTCCTTCCTGACACTCAAACAGTGCCCAGGCCAGGCCAGTGAATACTAAATAGTTACTGAGTGGACTCTATCTCTCCTCTTGTAGCTACTGGAGTCAGAGTGATTTTCTTGGAAATATCAGACATTTCAGCCCCAGTTCTGTTGAGAAACTTTGGCCCTTTAGTTTCCTTATCTGTAAAATGGGTACAAGTCTCTCCTGCCTTTCCCCCAACGTTGCTGCAATGAATGCGGGAAATACTTGAAATCTGAAAGCATAGTATCAACATAGGGATTATAACCATTGCCGGTTGGGGATCTAGTCTCCTCAGATCTGTTGTGTTGACTTTGAAAGTAGTCAGACCTGAAAGTATGTCAAAGTTTTGAGCTGCTCTTTCAACTGTAAAGTATGGTATCATTTTTTTTAAATTAAAGACTATTTATTTATTTGAGAGAGAGAACATAATTGGGGGTCAAGGAAGGGACAGAGGCAGAGGGAGAAGCAGGCTCCCTCCTGAGCAGGGAGCCCAATGCAGGGCTCAATCCCAGCCAGGACACTGAGATCATAACCTGAGGCTAAGGCAGACACTTAACTGACTGAGCACCCAGGTACCCCTGAAGGATGGTATCTTGAAGGACTGTCACACCTTCTGCTTTCCATTATAGCCCTGAAATGCAGCCGGCCCTGTGATGATAGCATTGGACTGGTGTCCACCAGAGAGACACTGACTATCATTATAAGTGGCTAACTGTGAACTCAGTATCCACATCTGACTGGTGAGGAGTGAAGAAGTGGAAATTCTTCACCTTTCTTATGCACATTAAAATAGAACTGACTGATACAGTATCCTCTTTACTTTTTTTTAATTTGTTATTTTTAAGTAATCTCTATACCACGTTGGGACTCAAAGTCACACCCCCAAGATCAAGAGTTGCACACTCTCCTGACTGAGGCATCCAGGTGCCCCTATAATATCCTCTTTAAAAATAAACTCTCGGGGTCTTTTGTATTAGAATGAAGGGCCCGGTAAATCGGTGAATACAAACATTAGCTACTGTTTGGTGAGTGCCATTCCCATGGACAGGCCTTGGGCCAGGCATTTAACCAACACAATCTTCTTTCTTCAATGCTGTGAGGTCAGTATTTTTCCCATATTATAGATAAAGAAATCAAAGCCCTGGGGCCCCTGGGTGGCTCAGTTGGTTAAGCCCCCGACTCTTGATTTTGGCTCAGGTGGATCATGAGATCAAGCTCCGCATCAGGCTCTGTGTTCAGCACAGGGTCTGCTTGAGATTCTCTCTCCCTCTCCGTCTGCCCCTCTCCCTCACTCATGCTCACACACTTCTGTTCTCTTTCTCTTGCTCTATCTAAAAGAAAAAAGGAAGGAAGGAAGGGAGGAAGGAAGGAAGGAAGGGAGGGAGGGAGGGAGGGAGGGAAGGAGGGAGGGAGGAAGGAAGGAGAAGAAGGGAGTGAGGGAGGAAAGAAAGAAACCAAAGCCCAGAGACATTAAGTAACTTTCCCAAGATCACCAGCAGACACTTGGATTTCTCCAGCAACAAAGATGAAGAGGCAAAGAGAGTACAGCTCGGAACCAACCAGTGCAATGGCAGCAAGACCTTTCTGCTTTGTTGCAGACCTCCAGGTGTGTAACAGGCAGGAGCCATCTATAAGCTGCCATCCGGGACATCCGGGTGCACCTGGACCAAATGAGATCAAAGAAGTGAACTGAGGTGTGCCCCACTGTTGGGGGTAAACTGGAATGACAAGGCGGTTAAGGAGCCCTTTGGAGCAATCACGTGGGCACCGAGCTTTCCAAACCTTTTCAAAGTCAGCAGCCTGGGAGACGTCACTTACTGTGTCTCAACCTCACACGCTGGGACCACCGGGGAGCGTTAATACACTGATGCTGAGTCTGACGTCCCAAGATTCTATTGAATCAAGCCTCATCTCTTGATGGAGTGTTCCCCGAAGTAGATTCTAGAAAAGGAACCAAAGTGTCAGAGAGGAACAGAACTCTGGGACACACTGACAAGGGCAAAGGGAACCCATGACTTAGCCTCTCTTAGGAACACTGCATTCTGACCACTAATTTCATAGTGTGACCTCAGCAGTGTCTACACTGCCTGAGATGTCAGTTTCCCCAGCCGTAAACAAGGGAGATTTAAGTCAGGAATCTACAAGATTCTTTCCAGCTTTAAAAGGCTTGCGAGTGGAAAATTCTACGGACCTGAATCTTTTCAGGTTCAGGACCTGAATCAGGACCTCAATCTGATTTTAAAATCAAGACTGGATTTTAAGATAAATTCATTACTCTGGCCCCTGCTGCCCAGGGGGACTAGAAAAGTATGGGCACAAAAGCAGAGTGGACAGCTTGAGTGTGAAAGCAGAGACAAGTCTTGAGGGCCCGTGGTGTGTTCTAGATGTGTCTACACAATGAACATTCCCGACAAGGCTGGGAACAGACCCCTGTTGCCAGAGTGACCGAAATGCCCTTCCGTGCTGTGCTGCCTCTTACACAACTATTGTCACGTCTGTGAGGTGGTGGTCGTAGAGGTAAGGAGGCCATTCTGGAAGGACGGTAGGGCTTCTTCAAGTTCTGCCAGTTGGCTTGTTTGTATTGTGGAGAGGCAAGTCTTGCTTATGAATCCTCGTATTTCTCTGCACCAGATGAGCTGGTGGAGCTGAATAACTGGGGCCTCGTGGACAAGTGTAGCTTAGTGTTGAGAGTGGAGTCCACCAGAGAGCCCTGGTTTCCAGTCTTGGGCTTGCCACTTACTAGCTGTGTAACTTTGGACAACTTATTTCCCCTCTCTGAGCCTTGGCGTTATCAAGGCTATCTCCACCTTGCAGGGTGTACGGCCCACGAGTCACAGTAATGCACATAGAGCTGCTGGCACGTAGATGGTCAATACACAGTAGCCAAAACAGCACCATGACCTCCAGGCCTTCTGCCGTCTCGCCAGTTTGAGAACCAGCTACAAGGCTCATCACCAGACCTACCCGATAGGCCTCGTTGCAGGTGGAAGCAGGCATTTCCCCAGGGAAGGGAAAGATCTAAAGGGACCGAAGACACCTGCTCAAGGGAGGAAGGATGGACCTTAGCAGCCAAGACTCCCAGATCGTGTTCTTGCTCTTCCTGCCACTCCTTCAACGAAGCAAGGGGACACTGCCCTCTGTCTTGGGGAGTAGAGGCCCTAAATGATAGCAGCTCCAAAAACATGCTAGCAGAAACATAATATAAACCCAAAGCTTCATTGTAATTCCCCAGCCCAAATGACTCAAAACATGGGCCAGGGACCAGCCCCACATGGAAGGGTCTGGCCGGAGGGCACCCACGTGGTCTCCCTGACAGCACCACAGATGGTCACGATGACAAGTCTCTGTCTAACCCCAGGGTAAATTCATAATGTGCTCATTATACATTTAAGTATGTTGTTGATGTTTTGAACAGGCAGCTTCAACATTTCAGTACATACCTATCATTAAGGAGAGTTTTTAAAAATAAGATCCCTTGTACTCTGGGGGGTGGGGATGGAGGCGAGGACATTATGTCACTTAACAACTTCGGCCGAAATACTCTCAGGAAACCGGCTGTCCCAACGTGCAGCTGTTTATGTTTGAGGGAATTGAAAGGCTTGCCCGTACAGAGGGCCCTCCTTACCACCTTGCCCCCAGGCCAAGGGTTGCCACCATTAGCTACTCTTTGGGCCACGGTCCCAAAGGGAGAGAGGAGAAGGGACGGCAGGAGTTAGGTTTATTAACTCACTTGACATTGGAATCACCTGGAGAATTTAAAGTAGTGATGTCACCCCAGTGCTCAACCGTCTCCTCCTCTCACCTGCCCACTCCAGCCCTGGTCAGCCCAGCAGGCCTATGGCTCGGCAGATACCCAGTAGCAAACTATAGGTAGGAACTGTGTTCTCATTTTATACATGAAAAATGGAGACCCAGAGAAGTGACGTGATTTTTCCCAAGGGCACACAAGTAATTAACGGCAGACCTGATTTCTCTGGCTTCAAAGGGATTCTCAGTTCATCCGGCTGCCTTGATAACCTGGGAGCATTAAATCATTAAGCTACGAATACATCAGAAGAGTTAATTTATAGTAATAATAGCCCCTTACATTTTTTATGGACATGTTATGGTTCACAAAGCACTTCCATGTTAATTTATTGTATGATTGTAAACATCATTCCTCCATTTTAAAGATGCGAAAAATGAGGCCCAGAAACATTAAGTTGCTCATAGTTACACAGGTAGAGGAACCACAATTTGTGTCCAGACCTTCTTATTCCTATTTCCAGAGCATGGAGCACTTGGAAAAAGGACAGGGGAGGTGACTTTTTTGGATCTAGGGAAGGTTGGAAAGTTTCCAAGCAGGACAAGCTTTCAGGTTCACCAAAGGCAGGAACCCAGGGGACTTTAATACCCAGGAGGCAGCAAAAGAGACCAGGAGGCCACAAAGAAGTTTCCCTCATTTCTGCAGATGGGTTTCTTTCAGTCAGCCCAGCTCTGGGAACGAGTGTTGGTGAGCGTAAGGCCACTAATGCTTGGCTGCCCTCCCGGGAAAGGCAAGGAGGGAGAAGGCCTTTTGTCTGGCTTGCTGTTCAACGGCCCCCAAATGACCTGCTAAGTCTTATCTTATTTTTCTAAAATACATTCTCTACCGTGCCCAGCGCCCAAATCTTGGTCTCTGAAACCCATTCTCCACTAAGAGGAGCCAGGGTTCCTTGGAGAAATAGTTGATCCCAGGACTAGGACAGGGAAGCTCTCGTAGGGTCAGAAAATGAGGGAGTTCTAAAAATTTTTTAGTTCATGGAAAATAACTCAGTTAATTTCAAAAAGCTGATAGAGACATAAAAAAACACAACTAGAGTGAAAAGGTTACTACTGGACAAACCAGAGACAATTTGGGCACTGAAATAAATAATAACTATAAAAGATTATAACATATTTCCCAGCCAAAGAATCTATCAGCCCATATTGATACTTATAAATACAAACATATATACAAACAGATAAGTAATTAAGGGATAGGAAACAGGAGAAGGAAGTTCTTTGTGTCAAATAATAAATGTAGAAGAAATGGTAGATAAGAAAATCACCATTTTGTATTATATTAATAAATGATTTGTGTATTTTTAAAAANAGAAATGGTAGATAAGAAAATCACCATTTTGTATTATATTAATAAATGATTTGTGTATTTTTTTAAATTTTTTAAAGATTTTATTTTTTTTTAAAAAGATTTTATTTATTTGACACAGAGAGAGATCACAAGTAGGCAGAGAGGTAGACAGAGAGGAGGAAGCAGGCTCCCTGCTGAGCAGGGAGCCCAATGCAGGTCTCCNAAGTAGGCAGAGAGGTAGACAGAGAGGAGGAAGCAGGCTCCCTGCTGAGCAGGGAGCCCAATACAGGTCTCCATCCCAGGACTCTGAGATCATGACCTGAGGCAGAGGCTTTAACCCACTGAGCCACCCAGGTGCCCCAAGATTTTTTTTTTAAGTCTCTATTCCCGGGGCTTGAACTCACAATCCTGAGATCAAGAGATGCATGCTCAAGAGAAAAAAAAGTCACACACTCTATCGACTGAGCCAGGCAGGTACCCCAGTGAGTTGTGCATTTTTGATTACAAAGTGAAAGGAGTCCCTTTACAGTTGAGAGATCTAGAAACACAACCTTCACCAACTGATCCAAGTGAACATCACCAATGGCTTCATGTGCTTTCTGGTATGATGCAATGAGAAGGCCACACTATTTCCACCAAAAACTTGTGAGCTGTACCTCACCCTGACAGAACAGCCAGACAAATCCAAATTAAGGGACCTGCTACAAAACCAGTGTCCATTAACTTCCAAAGTGTCAATATATGTAATATATATCATGCACTAAAATGTTAAAGCTAGTGAATCTCATCGAAGAGTGTATTCTTTGCCGCTCTTCTGTAGATTTGAATTTTTTTTTAATAAAAAGAAAAGAAGTCCAGGGAGTTTTAGAAATAGCCAAACAGTACTCAAGGTGAGCTCTGAAGAACCAGGGAAAATACCTCTATTCTGAAACTCGGCTCCTGTTGCTAACAGCAGAAAACCTACGGAATCCTTTGCCCGTGTCACTGCAGAGGAGGAAAAATACACATGTCCCTATAAGCACAGCTACGTGGCAGTAGTTTCTAGGCGAAGTTCTTCAAAACAAATTTATTTTTTTAATTGAAAATGAAAAAATTTTAAATGATTTTCTATAGAATTTTATTTTTTTAATGTGTGGTAATTTTTTTTTAAGATTTTATTTATTTATTTGACAGAGAGAGATACAGCAAAAGAGGGAACACCAGCAGAGGGAGTGGCAGAGGGAGAAGCAGGCTTCCCACTAAGCAGGGAGCCCAATGTGGGGCTCGATCCCAGGACGCTGGGATCATGACCTGAGCCGAAGGTAGACACCTAACAACTGAGCCACCCGGGCGCCCCTAGAATTTTATTTTTCTATAGACTTGGCAGATTTGCTGAGACGTCACAGTTATGGAACAGGGCTTATCATTCAATAAAAATTAAAATATATATTATGTTACTATATTGAAGTAGCTACAGAAAGGATGTATTTACTTTTAATTATTGGTTATAAACATGAAAAAAATTATTGGTTATATAAAAAAGATTCCATGGGAATTTTCATTCTGGGATGTTGATGTACATCCTACGGCTTTAGAAACATGCTAGAAGTGGAAACTTGGTAAATATATAGTTCACTGAAATAGTCTTTCGCAAAATGAGACAATATTTGAACAGTTAAAACACATCGTGTGATGTTATTCTCCCATTTGAAGAGTCTTGGAGTATCCAGTTCAGCCAACTGAAGCCAGGCTCCCTATGTGGACCCCCCCTAGCCCTCATAACTGGCCACAACCCGCTTTCCAGAATCATCTCCCTGCCCTGCCCCAGGTACTCCCAGGCTCTTTCCTGAACAGGCACTGTCCTTTTAAGCCCAAGTCTCTGCAGAGATTCTTCCCTGGCCAGCAGGAGTCTCCTTCAAGTCCCAGCCTGACCCCAGCCCCTGCCCTGCTTCCTGCTCATAAAGGTCCCGGGATATATAGCACCTGGATCACTGTATTTGAACAACATATCATGACAGTGGGATCTTTCCTCTTTTCCAGAATTGCCTCTGAGAGCTCACAGCTGGAAACTTCACATTTTTAGAGCAACTCTACCAGCTACCCCTGTGCAAACTTTCTGAAAGGCAAAACATCATTTCTGCAGAGCCCATTCCCCATTTGTCCTACCTGAGCCCCATGACTTCACCCCGACTCTCTGAAAGATGCACTGTGGGGGCGTTGGGTTGATGATTAACTTTGAGGTGTGTGCACTTTTTAAAATTGAGATAGCTTTTTTTACCATCTCCTGCCATTGTGAGAGGATCAGTGATGGGTTCCATGCCTCAAGATCAGCAATAGGGAGCACCAAGGTAATGACCCTAAGTCAATCTTTCGTAGAGTCTCAGAGCTTGTGGGCCTGAGCAGAGCTGGGGGAAGTGAAGAGGAGGCTTGATCACTAGGGTGAGTTAGAGAGAAGGGGCCAAACCCACTTCCTCCGTTGGGGAATATCATCAAAAAGATGTGACCTCTGATTGACCCAGAAGCCAGCTCTAGGCACTGGGAGGCTCCTCGCTCCCTCCCCGTCCTGGGAAAGTGAGTTCTGCTCACCTTTCCTGCTCCCAGAGTCTCCTCCAAGGACATTGCTTTGAGATAGTGATTGGTGTTGAGAGCACGTACACTGTATACGTGACTAAACCCAATTAAGTCCCTCTTTATAAACTTTTAAGATTTGGAGGGTGAGTGCAGGGACCCATTAGTCTTCCTGCAGCCCATGATAAGCCTCCTATATAAGTTCCCTTTGCTTATTAAAATTGCCACCTACCAACCTGGAATGGCCAACCTCTTTCTTCCATCTCTCCTTGCTCTCTGTGTAGGAGCTCGTTTCACATTACACCAGGGAAGTTCCTAAGAGAGTTTCAGACCAACATCCTCTTGTCCTAGTTCTTGAAAGGCACAGCTAGGGATGGTGTGGCCAGTCGGGGATGCACAGTGGTGGGGGTGGAATGGGTGGCAGAAAGTTGGAGCCTGATCCCTCACGGGCCAACCAATGGCAAAGGGATGGCTTGAGCTTGAGACAATGATGTAGCTCAGGGATGAAGGTCCCCAGGCCACCCTGGAGAGCAGAGGTTAGAGCAACCAGAAGGACTTCCTCCCGACCATAGTCAGTTGTGGGAGAAGACCATTTCGCGCTCAGATTTCCAAGCCTGGAAGGGCAGGAATGGGGAGGGATGAGCGGCTGGGAAAGGATACCCCCAGGGATAAACTGTGGGTGCTGTGGAGCTGGGGAGAGGGCCCCCCCGAACCATTTGAAAGAGGAAATGGGAGTTGGCTCCAACAGGGGCACATTTGCAGATATTTGCATTGAATACTTTGAAAGCAGTTTAAAGCCTGTGTATGAAGTCTATTTCAGATCTAAACTATGTGGCTGAATGGCTTTATTGTGTAAAAATGCGAGCACATGACCATGATAATACGCCAACCTGTAAGTTGACCAAGCATTTTATGGTTGGGTAGAAACAGCTGTCTGCTGAACTTCGATTGTATTACAGTGGTGGCATCTCTTTAGTTATTTCAAAGTTGTGTTCATTTTGTATGATGGGTTGTCTCCTGATGCTATACTACTTACTTTAGATTGTCTGAATTTCCCCTCTTTGTGTGCCCGTATATGTGATATATTATTTTGAAAACATGTAAAATGCTATCAACTTTCCTGTAAGTTTGAAATTATATAAAAATCAAGCATTAGGGCGCCTGGGTGGCTCAGTGGGTTAAAGCCTCTGCTTTCGGCTCAGGTCATGATCTCAGGGTCCTGGGATCGAGGCCCACATCGGGCTCCCTGCTCAGCGGGGAGCCTGCTTCCCCCTCTCTCTCTCTGCCTGCCTCTCTGCCTCCTTGTGATCTCTCTCCCTCTGTGAAATAAATAAATAAAATCTTTAAAAAAAAAAAAATCAAGCATTACCCCAAAAAGTCATTAGAAAAGCTGTGATAACTATCATTGATATTTGCAAATGGGCGCTCACACAAAGGTCCGTTTTATGAATGCATTTGAAATTATTTAGCAATTGGGGCACCTTTTCAGAAACATAAATGCCAAAAGAAAGCAATGTTTTCTTAATAGAATAGCCCAATCTACTTTTTTAACAGCTTTATTGAGATATAATGCACACACCATATAATTCACCCATGTAAAGTATGTAATTTAAGGCTTTTGATATGTTATTAAATTTTTAATTATGGTAGAATATATATATATATAACATGTGCCAGTGTAACCATTTTTAACTATATAATTCAGTGACATTAATTATATTCACAGTCCCTGACATCACACTATTTTTCTTACTAGAAAAAAAGTTAATTTTTCAAGTAAAGTGCTTTTAATTCTCAGAGAGGATGAAATCTTTGTGTTTTGACACATATACAGTTTGTGAAAGATGAAGAAGAAATTAGAATGGAGGGGTACCTGGGTGGCTCAGTTGGTTAAGCGTCTGCCTTTGGCTCAGGTCATGATCCCAGGGTCCTGGAATGGAGCCCCGCATTGGGCTCCCTGCTCCCTGGGGAGTCTGCTTCTCCCTCTTCCTCTACCCCTCCCCTTGCTTGTGCACACGTGCTCTCTCTCTCTCTCTCAAATAAATAAATAAAATCTTTTTTAAAAAATTGGAAGGGAGACTTGAAAGTAAATTTAAAGCCCTCAGATCTCCTGGTGACCAGCCCTAGGCACTGAACTTTTAAGAAAAAGTATCCCTCTTTGGGCTATAAGAAAAGTCAGCTATGTGAGTGGGCGTGTCAAAATGGTAATCTGTTAATATAATAAAATGGATCGATTTTTACTTCTGGGGGCAGGATGGGGGAGAACAGTCAGCCACATTGCATACACCTTCAGAAGCAAAACACAAATGCAGTCACATTTTTACAAAGTTCCTCAATATCTTACCCAAGGAGACAGCTGAACAGTGGGAATGTGAGTTACGGTGGCAGACCCCAAAGAGGGACCATGAGGGAATGAGGCATAGTGAAGACAGCTTTGAACCTGAGCTCACGTACGGCCGGGACTAGACCCCTTCTCTGGAGTTTACCACTTGTGCGACCCAGGGCAAGTAATTTCCCTTCTTATGCCTCAATTTGTTCTTACCCAAAAGAGGGGGTATGTCAAGCAGGATATTTTCAGCTGCAAAGAACAGAAAGCGCAACTCAAAACAGCTGAGGCAATAAAGAGTCGTATACTGAGGAGTGGGAGGGAGGAGGGTCCAGGTGGGCTTTATCGGCTCCTGGCTGTGGTCAAACACCCAGTTTCCTTCCATCTTTCGGCTCTGGCAGCCTCTGCTCAGAATAACTGTTCCTCAGACTCAGGCACAGCACAGTCCAGCAGCCAAAGAGCAGAACAGCAGCTTATGACCAGCAAGGAGAACCGTTCTTCAAAGCCCCTCAACAGCCTTGCTCTTGAGTTTCCAACCATGAGAACCGTGCCAGGTGCCTAAACTTAGCGAAGGGAGTGCCCTCCCACCCTGCCCAGTGCTGCTCCCAGGTCGGGGAGTGGGGAGCAGGGTCCACCGTCTCTGAGGCCCAGGAAGGAGGAGGATAGGAACAAAGCCGAGGTCCAGTAGTCACACAGAGAAGGAGGCAGACGGGGGCCCCTGCAATAACTGGTGAGTACGCAACCACTTAACCTCTGCTGCCTGGGGTTAAATATAAGACCCGAAGTCTTGATGGAAGATTCAATGATATGTATAAGCTATTTGTAAACGTTCAAACATTGGGCGCATGTTAATTATTGAAAATACAGAGTGTTCAGCACAAAGGAGGGAGTAATTTTACCTTCTCTGTGTTCATATGCTAAACCAGATTAGCTGAAAACCAGAACTTCCTTCCTCACTTCCTTCCTTCCTTCCTCCTTCTTTCCTTTCCTTCCTCTCTCCTTCCCTCCCTGTCTCCCTCCTTTCTTTCTGTCTTCCTCAAACAGTACCAGAACTAGGCTAAGTAATGGAGATAGAGATATTAATGAGACAACGTCTCCTTCTAGCTGCTCGGTCCACCAGGGAGCTCTTACAACTAGGCTTCCGACCTAAATGCCAAAAGGAGGGAAAGAAAAAGCAGGAGAGAGCAAAGAGCCCAACTCTGCCTGAGCGGTAATGAGTAGGTAGTGGCGCTGCCAAATAAAATAATAGTACACCAAATCTGATTTTGTATTTTAAAATGCTTCAAATTTATTTCAAATTAAAATATGAATGTAGCATGGGACATACTCAGGCTAAAATAATTGTTCCGTGATTATCTCAAATTCACACCCTGCATTTTCGTTGTTAGTAAATCTGGCAATTGTATGAGTAGGGGGCTTGTTAAAAGAACTGAACTGAATATGATATAGTTCCTGGGGCCAGTGCAGAAAGCTGCAGGGGTAGGAGAGTTGGGGGGGAGTGGAGGGGCGGAATTGGGTTGTTGACTTGAATTAAATGGAAAGGAATGGAATTGCATTTGTTAGGGTGGGATAAAATATAGTGGAGTCAGCTGAGTTAAGAGGCAGGCAGTAGACCCAGCTCCTGCTCCTAATTGACATTACACACTGGGCTTACGCTGGGCCCTATGCTAAGCACTGAGCATGCGTTATCTTCTCGCATCTACTCAGAGCAAGGACCAAGGTGAATCGAGGGAGGTGCCAAGACTGCAAAACTTACAGGGACACTCATGCTGAGGGCCATGCAAATATGTCCTTTCCCCAGCCCTGCGTCCCTTCAACAAACCACAGCCCCATTTCACAGCTAAGAAAGCTGAGGCTTAGGAAGGCTTAGCAGTGTGTCCAGATTCACTAAATCCGTCAGCAGCAGAGTCAGGAGACAAACCCAAAAGGTCTGTGCCCATAACCCCATCTCTGAGTGGAAAGATGAACCAGTCTCTCCTCCAGCCCACGCTTCATACACGATTCCATTTGTGTGGAATGGAGTTCACGTGACATTTTTAATCCAGGATGAGCAAAGCCTCTCTACATAGGCCAGAATGGAGAGAAGTAACCTGCCCTTGCGTGGGGAGGAGGATTTACAAATCCTTGCAACTCTGGCTGTCCATTAGCACGCCTGGAAAACTTTAAGAAATGGTAGCGCCCCCCACAGACACGCACCGTGGATATTTGTAAGCCCCCCGCCTCCCCCAGGTTGAAACGTTCAAGGTTGAAAATCACACAGACTCTTAGACTCCTGAATGCCTAGTTGATGAACTAACGGATATAAACTCCAACTCTGAACAGAGATTGTTTCTCCTTTCCCGCTGGGCCCCCCACCAAAGGCCTGAGAATTTTCAGAGGCCACGTCGGGGTAGGCCATGGAATCCTGCGTGAAAGGGAGGCTGGAACGTGCTGAAGGCTGGGGACCTCTGGCCTTCCTGTGTCCTATAAACAACAAGGACAAGAAGATAGCAAGATGGTGTTTAGATCCCAAACAGGCTTGTTTTATTGTGGGCAAGACTGTGACATATTTTAGTCCTGAATTTGGGGGTGGGGCCAGGGAGAAGGGTAGAAACATTACTAGCTCTGTTACCTTGAATCTCTGATGATAGTTTTAGTAGAAATTCTCTCTCTTGCTTCTTTACCCCTGAAGCTGCCTCACTGGTACACCCAGGACTGGAGGGAAGGTCTGGAGTTGCATAGAATCCTGTGTCCTGTCATGAGAAGTGAGAGGCTGCGGGACCCAGGTGCAGGGAAGAGAGGGTTTCCACGGCCCCAGCTCAGCCAGGCACAATCTCGGGGCCCTCACAGGTCACTTAACCTGCTTGAGCTTCAGTTTTTTCATCTACAAAATGAGGACAACGATTCCTCCTCTGCCTACTTCTTAGACTTGGTCTAAGCAGATTTAAAGGGGATACAAGTTGCAAGCCGTGCTTGGGAAATGTGGACACTTCTTGCAACTACTAATTTTTATGGTTCAAATTATAATTTATATGTCAACTCTGGGCCCTCATGGAAGGCTATAAATATATCTGAATAGCTGAAAGGACTTAAATCTTCAGTAATATTTCTATCTCTGTAAACCTTTTATTATAGAACACATATTAATTTATTTTTCTATGTACTTTATTGAGATACTCAAATTTTGCTGCTTGAGGAAGTTTCCATAAATCAGTCTAACTTAGTATTTCCAGGGACTTAGTACCATGCTATGCTGGTGTTTTCAAGGACCAGAAACAATAGCATCACCTGGGAGATGTTTTACAAATGCAGCCTGTCAGTCTCGGCCCCAGACCTGTGACTCGGAATCCACATTTTTGACAAGATCCCCAAGTGACTCAGTGTCACTTTTAGTGTGAAAAGCCTTGTTCTAGTCGCTATGGAGTTTGAGGAAATCTATGGGAAGGGGGGATTCTTCTGGGATGTTGGAGAACCACTCACTCAGAAAAGCTTCCAGAACCTTGTGTTGGGAGGCCTTCTTTCACCTACAGGGAGGGCAAGCACCCAAGTGGCACAGCGTCTCTGGAGACAGGAGAAGAGGTGAGAAAAGGAGAGCAGAAGGCAATCAGGATGAGTACCAGGCTCTGTACATACAACCACCTGCAAGACAGACTTCATTACCCCATTTCCCAGCTGGAAGAGCTGAAGTTGATAAAAAAGTGAGCAACTCTGGGCACCTGGGTGGCTCAGTCAGTTAAGCGTCTGCCTTTGGTTCAGGTCATGATCCCAGGGTCCTGGAATCGAGCCCCGCATCAGGCTCCCTGCTTATCTACTCTCTGTCTCTGTGGATATACCTATTCTGGAAATTTTGTATAAATGGAATCCTACAACATGTGGGCTTTAGTGACTGGCTTCCTTCACTTAGTAGATGTTCTCAAGGTTCATCCCTACGTTAGCATGAAGTACTTCATTCCTCTTTATTTCCACATAACACGCCATTGTATGGATATAGAACATTTTGTTTATCCATCAATTCATGGACACGGAGCTTTCCATTTCCCAGCTATTTTGGATAATAGTGCTATGAACACTGGTGTGTGATTCAGTGGATCTAAGCTTTCAGTTCTCTTGGGGATATTCCTAGGAGTGGCATGTTCTAGGTCTTAGGGTAACTCTATGTTTAACTTTTTCAGAAACTGCCCACCATGTGAACTTGGGTAAGAGCCGTCCTCCTCCTGGCCTCTTTTCTCATCCACACACTGAGAAGTTCTATCTGAATATGTTCTCACTCCTGTAGCTCTGTGTCCATCTTCGGCAGTCCCACATCTCTGTGGCTCAGGCTCCTGGTGATTGGGAGCTTTTCTGATAGATATTCACCCTTGGGCTCCAGAAGCCTCGGGGGATTGCTGGAATTCCAGGTGCCCTGGAGGACCTTTCAGAAATGATGACAAGTCAGGAGGGTTTTCCACTCGTGTGCTTAGCGGCAAGCAAAGTCTGCTACTGCAGGGAGAGACGGCACTCAGCACTGCGGACTGAATGGTGTGGGCACCCAGGGCCTGTGTACTGTGGAAACGAGGATGGAATCCGCCTGCGCTGAAAGAAAAAAACCAAAGCGACCACCTCACCAAACTCCACGTGTTTAAGCTTTGTTTGTAAAAAATGTTTATTACATGTTACTCATTATGAAAGTGCTATGCACTCATCGTAGAAAGTTAAAACACAGGAAGAACAATGATGAAAAGAAAAAGCAGGCGCACCTGGGTGGCTCAGTCAGTTAGGCATCCAACTCTTGATTTGGGCTCAGGTCGTGATCTTCGGGTCCTGAGGTGGACCCCTGCGTCAGGCTCCATGCTCAGTGTGGAGTCTGCTTGGAAGTCTCTCTGTCCATCTCATTAACAAGTCATCAGGAACTTTATTTTATCCATTACAGACTGTTCCATTGTATAGATACACTATTGTTTATTTAAGCATTCATTCACTATTAGATATTTATTGGTACCTGAGCTTTGTCTCTGAAAATAAACGATGTTCATCTTTGGGAATCCCAAGCACCCTGGCATTCATAGCCTTCCACGATTTAACTCCCAGCTGTCTTGACATCCTCAGCTGCCGTAAGTCTCCCACGCAGGCCAGGTGTTCAGTCTGTTTGCACTGACAGAGCCATCCCAGGTGTCCAAAGTGGGGTTAAAGTGATCAGAAGCCATCTCTAACTGTTGTCCTGAGCAGCACCCCCCCCCACCTCGGGGGCCCACTTCAGTCCCTCCCCAGGAACCTCCCCCAGACCCAATACCCAAGACTCACCTGGCCAGTAATTATCAGGCCTGGTCAGTGCCTGCCCTTGACCAGTGTGAACTCTGGACCTTCCTGCCTTCCCCAGGGTGACCCCTCTATCTATGCTGCTTCCTCCACCTGGAAGGCAGTTCTCATTCCTCTCCTTCTGGCTACATTTTACCAATCCTTCAAAACCTGATTCAGGTCACCTTCCCCATGAAACTTCATCCAACTCCTCTAGCTTCATTCCATCTCTTGGTCCTATGAACTCCTGCAGTCTTCTAAGTGTTATGTTATAGTTACCTGTGTTGTCAGAATATGTTGGTGTGGCGTTTGCAATTATGCTTTGGTCTTTGAAATTTCACGCACGCTCATTTTCTCCCCAGCCAGGTCCTGAGGCCCTCTGAGACAGGCGCAGGTCTTAAACTCCTCCTCACTCTGGCGCAGACTGTGCTGTGTTTTACCATGCTGTTGCCTCCTCCTAGACACACCGGGAAATGACTTCCTCATCTCCCTTGCTGTGATGTTGGGACCATTGGAGGTCTAACCAAGAAAATGTACACGGAAGAGTGGTGTGCCTCTTCAACCCTCTTTTCTCATTTCACAGGAGCCGGGATGGCAGAGATGAAGGCCAAGATGGAGGAGGGAGGCCTGGGTCCCCGAGGCATCGCACAGAGGACAACGACTCAGAAGGCCACTGAACTGCGTTGGACAGTAAGGTGAGCAAGATTAAACCTTTAACGTGTTAACCCATTTAGGTTAGGAGTTTGTTAGTGCTCCCAGCCTGTTTTGACTGGGCATACAAACTAAGAAAGGTATTTACATTTTTAAAGGGGTATAAACAAACAAAATGCAAGAGATGGATCTGGCCTACCATGCCTAACATGTTCGTTCTCTAGCCTTCTACAGAAGATTTTTGCTGAGCCCTGGAATAACCTATGCCTCTAACATAACCCTCCATGGCATTCGGTCCCATACAAAACCCACACATACTGCATCCTTCCCAAATACACTATTTGCATATTGCATGAGTTCTTGTGCTTTGTTCATGCTTAATTCATCTCTGCACCCTTATCGGTATTGTGCAAATAAATGTTGAATGAATTAGGGAATATGGACATACCTATATCCCTGTAGATGCTCTCAGGGCTAGCTGTTCTGGAAAGCAGAGGTCCCATAAATCTAAGAGCAAAAGCTGTACCAGATCTAGTTTATATGCCCCTATATCTGCTTGGCCCTCCAGCCTTCCCTCTTCCAGACTTTGACCCCTCTCCCTGCTTCTTGGCCTGAATGGTCCTGGCAGAGCTCACACTGTTTGTGAGCTCATAAGGCCCCAGCAGCCCCCACCATCCCCTCCACTCTCAATGCCACGGTTTGCCTCAGCCTCCCCCAAGGACAAGGAACAGAGTGCTGGATGCTTCCATCCTGTCCACTGCAGCAAGAATCACAGCAGCTCAGATGCCCAGACCTTGGTATTATATTCTATAGTTTCCTCCTAGAGAAATGAGAGGCCTTGGCTTAGGGAGGCCTGGGCTCCTCCAACAGCTGCCCAGAAGCTGCCAGGGGGTGGCACCAGAACTGTAGGGGGCTGAACACCCTACAGGGCAAACTTCAATTAGCAAGAGACAGAAAGTGGGAAGGTCCTGGCAGGGAAGGAGTTCTTGTCTCCTCCAGGGCTCCAGACAGCCTCTCCAGAGAAATCTCACCTGACCCCACCACCAGCTACCCCACGGCTCAGGAGCTCCATCCAGTATCTGCCCTGCCGTCCTCCTTGCCTCTCTTCCATCCTCCCCTCACTCTGGCGGCCCTGGGTGAAGCCAGCCAGTAAAGCACCAGTGCATAAGCTTGGCTGCAGGCTCTGTTTTCTGGGGAACTCAAGCTAAGACAAAGGGAAACAAATATTTGTGGATTCCTCCTACATGCCAAGCACAGTGAACCTTACCTACGTTGTCTCATTTCATCCCTAAACAAGCTATAGGACAACGAGGGTCACCTGGGTCTTCCAGAGGGGAAAACTGAGGTAGAAACAAGGCAGCTATTAACTGGCGGAGATGAAAGGGAACGATGAAATGGAACATTCAAACAGGCAAAGGGCGCCACGCCTCAACCTTACATGTGCTGCCTTTTGTGGGCCCCCTAAGTGTTGCGGTCCTTTGAGGAGCCCATAGTTCCCTCATCAGTCCCATACTGCAGAGGTTTGGGGCAGGGTCTGAGCCACCAACAAGCTGTTGTGAGGGGTCCTTCAAAAGAATACAGAATCAGGAGGGATTCCAGCAAAGGAGACCGAGCAAGAGGTGGAAGAACAGGTTGGAAAGACTGGCTGGGAAGCATTCATGTGGTTTCTCCAAAAATGAGAGGCCTCAGGCCCAGGGGGAGGCTGGGTGAGGGCAGGAGGGCAACGGCCGATGGGGAGGTACTGGCCCGGCAGCCTGCTGGGAGATGACAGTAGCCTGGGCAGGAGCTGGGCACAGCCGAGCGGGACCGAGGGCCAGGCTACACTGCCTCTGAGCTGGCCAGGCTTCAGGGAGCTCCGTAGCTGGTATGGAGGCGCCTCCTAGGGGCCTGAGGCCACTGGAGAATGCAGGACACAAGAGCCTTTGGGAGCTGAGCCTGCAGGGCCCACCAGCCCTCTCTGTGCACCGAGTCCTTCTCTTGGCATCTGTTAGAACATCTGTGTGCCGAGAGGACACCCACTAGAATAAAAATAACCTCAGGCCTACGTTGTATGGAAAGATTCAGGAGCTCAGGAGGCAGAACGGTCCTAAGAAAGAGACATTTGGAATTTTTTAACTCACAGAAGGAAATGTGGAAGATTATCTTTTTGATCTCAGGTGGTAAATAATTTCTTATTTATTTGAGAGTGAGAGAACGGGGAGGGGGGAGGAGCAGAGGGAAAGAATTTCCAGCAGACTCCCCACTGAGCACGGAGCCCGACACAGGGCTCGATTTTACAACCTGTGAGATTATGACCTGAACTGAAACCAAGAGTCAGATGCTCAACTGAGTCACACAGGTGTCCCCCAAAATAATTTCTTAAACATGACACTAAAAGGAAAAGGAAAAGATAAAGGTTTACGGCACTTAAATAAGAACTTTTATTCATTAAAAAAAAAAAAAGTCACAGAGTGACGAGACAAACCAGAGCCTGGGAGAAGATCACAAGATCACTACAACATATACAACTGGCAAAGAATCAGTGTCCGGAATTTCTAAAGGACTGCTGCAAATCAATAGGAATAGACAATGAATTTTTTTAAATGGGCAAAAGACATGAAAAAGGCATCTCAGAGATAAAGACAAAAGGACTGCACGCATATGAAGAGATGCTCAACCTCCTTAGTAAGAAAGAAGTGCAACTCAGACCAGAAGGAACAAATACTGGATGGTGCCCCTGAGCTGGCTGTAGCTGGTTAGGGGATCACGTGGGATTTCTGTGGAGAGGCGAGTCCCTTATCTGCTGACACCTTCCTACTTCTTATCTCTCACTTACCAAAATTTGCCTTGTCCACAGTTACCAGGTTGGCGGAAATTTAAAAGACAATCATGCAGGGGCAGAGATGTAGAACAAGGAGAATTCTCATACACTGTCCGTGGGAGTGTTAAGTGGTGTAACCATTTGAACAATATGGCCTTATCTTGCAAGATTAAAGACACACATGCTCTATGAGCCAGCACTTCCACTTACAGCTATACACAAGCTCTTACACATATGCAACAGGAGACCTATACAGGTATTGTTTATCAGATTCCCAAACTGGAAACAACCCAAATGTCCATTTGCTGTAGGATTAAGTAAGTAAATGATAGTATATTCCCACCGTGGAATACTATACAGCAGCAAAAATGAATGAACAGCAGCTGTATCTATCAATACAGGGACATCGTGGATGCAAAAAGCAAGTTCTAGAAAAATCCTTATAATACAATCTCCTTTATAAAAGTTTGGAGAGAGGAAAAACTAATGTATTTCTTAGGGATAATATGTACGATGCAGCTATTTTTCAAAAGCACGAGGGAAAATTGGCACAACATGAGGATAGCAGAGGGATGGGGAAGCATCTGGAAAGGACAATTAAGGGCTTCTCGGGGGATACTGGGGATATTTTTGTAATAGTTCAGTATGTGTTTTGTTGAATGAATGAACTTTTCACCAAAACCCCTTTCTTAAGAACAGGAGCTGGGTTTTTTAAAGGGTAGTCAGACAAGTCTCAGAGGGTATTTTCTGTGTGGCTGATCCATCTGGATGGGCTGAGGATCCAACGTCAGAGCTGGGGGTGGGGAATGCTAACATGAACAGGGGGCTTACCACATACCAGGGTCTAGTACGCACACACTCAATGGACATCAAATGCTGCCTTGTTGATAAAACAAGCCAAGAACAAACTGAGGGGCTGAAATTCTGAGTGATCATGAATTAGAACTTACTGCTGTACCCAGTAGTCCATGTGGGACATTTGAATAGTGTTTCACAATTTACAAAACCCTTTCATATGAGTTAACTCAGTCAGTTACCATATTCCCCTGAGAGGTAGTTGGAGAAGGCTATTTTTATGCCTCTTGTAAAGGGAAGGAAACCAAGTCTCAGGTGAGGTGACTTGTCCGAGGCCACACGACCAGCACTAGGTCTTAGAACCTGGGTCAAGTTCTCTACCTGCCATAGCTGCTGCTTCTCTGATCTGAGGGTGGTAAACAGAGATTCTACCACAAGTCCCCTACCCTCCGACACCCCCCAAACCTGTACCATCCTCCTCTCTCCTCCAGCCACACCCTTCCCTGGAACGAGTCAGCCTGCCCCCTTGTACTTTCCCACCCATGAGGACTATCTTTCTTCTCTGGCCTTGAGTTATACTCCCCTGTGTCCCAATCCTTAGGATTCTTCTATTCCTTCTTCCCTAGGTAATTTCTCCAGATGCTTCTTTTCCTTCTCTTTCTTAGTCCCTCTCCATGGCTTTTGATCAACTTCCCATTATACGTCACAAGTTTGTTGACACCTGTCCAGACTGGAGCATCCAGGCACACGGGCGGGCACACAGATCCTACAGACAGCTCTGGAGGATGAAGTTGTTATCAGTGGAACACATAGCGTGAATGGTTTGGAGAAGCTTCCAGGTGATTCTGATTGAGCATTCCAGGTCCCCCCTCCCCCCATCCAACCCCATTTGAAGACCAGTGAGAAACATCTTAGCTGTGGGAACTGATGGAATGACCTGACCTCTCTGAGCCTCCATTTCCAAATCTGTTCCTCCACAGGTGGTTTTAAGAAATCAAATGAAGCAGTGCCTACTACATAGTATGAGTTAATCAAATGTTAGTTCCTTCTCCATCTAATCATCCCAGAAAATAGTAGTGAGTTATTAAGCCAAAAGCCTTTCTGACAGAGTCAAACTGCTCATCTTCACATAGGCCCCGTGTCTAACATTTCCAGTCTTCTCTCCCGAGAAGGACTTGTGCTTGAGCCAAGTGTTTTAGCTACCTCCTAGGTCCCTGTGTTGTATGGTACTTTGAGTTCCCAGAGAGGAAAGGCCCAGAGTTCTTGTTGGAGGCTATGTAGGAAAAGGAAGCCAACTCCCAACACAGAAAAGCATTCCCAGAGCTGTGTTCTGGAAATCATCCAGGTGGGGAAGAGGTGGACCATTGTGGGGAGAGAGCGTGGAAGGGGAGAATCACAGGTTCATGGATGTTCAAATTCAGGATAGATGACAGCCGTGATGCGATTCAGGAGCTAGGGGTTCCAGCTTCCAGTGTAAGCTTGAACAAGTCTCTTCACTTCTCCGGGCCAGGGCTCTGGACCATAGCAGAAAGACCTTTCCAACAGAGACACTCAGCAATGCTTTGTATCCTTCAGAGTCAGCAGGAAACGAAATTAACTCCCCAATCACATAATTTTCATTTGCATTATTGTAACCTGGGCTGATGTCCCATTCTTTTGTAAACAGTGGGCAATTATGTCATTTCCACTATTGAGTCAAGCACAGCTAAGGGTGTCACAGAATCTCTTCCCTCTTAGCAGTTCTGGGCAGTAGAAGAGACTTGCACTCTAGATTCTGGAACAGCTGAGCTTTCTTAGGAAGATTCCAGAATGACTTATTAACCCAATGAATAATGCAATAAGTACCATTCTGACTCCCTAGGCTGCAATACTGCAATATTCTAGTGCTTTTCTGTCTTCTAAGAAAAGACCCAAATGTTTAACTGCGATATAAACAGACATTTCACAAAGGAGCACTAATAAATAATACACGTGCAAAAAAGAACCTGACCACTAGTATCGGAAGAAATGCAGATTAAAGCAAATTTGGGACCCTGTTTAAAATACTAATTCTTAAAAATGTGTTAAAGTAACAATATTCAATGTACCTGGTGTTGTAGCAAAATTGATTCACTTATATGATATCAGCGGCATTATAAATTAGTAACAGCTCTTGGGGGAAGCAAATGGCAAGACATAGGATGAGCCTTATCCAGATTATTGAAAAGTGGTGCCATAAAAATCTGCACAGAGAAGTTAACGTCAGCAATTTCTATTATCGAAAAACTAAAGGAAAAAAGTTTGTGTCTAAGGTTAAGGGAATTGCTACATAGATTTTGATGGAGCCACACATTTGCCTCCTATGCAGCCATGAGGATAATTACCAAGATTAACTAGCAACATAGAGAAGTATTCATTATGAGTGAGCTGTAACAATCTTTAGCATTATGATTATAGCCTTTTAAAAGGTGCATATAGGGGTGCCTGGTGGCTCAGGTGGTTAAGCATCTGATTTCTGATTTCTGCTCAGGTCATGATCTCAGGGTCATGAGCTTGAGCCCCACACCAAGCCGGGCAGCAGGCTCCTGGGCTTCTATCGCCCTCTGCCCCTCCCCCCACCTCTAAAAATAAAATAAAACATGCCTACAATTATATAAGGGCTGGAAGGTTTGAAATACAAGTAGCTGTAGTGTTTGGGAGGTAAAATGTGTTTTAAATTTAAAATTTTATGTTCAGATGACATTTTGTCTTCAGTTATAAGAAAGTATATTAGTTAAAAAAAAATGTCTTATCCCCCGAATTCCCCTACTAGACAGTGAGACCAGGAACCCTGTCGGTTTTGTTCAAATTTGTTTACCGAACCACTTGTCTGGTACATATAAGGTGCTCTGTAAATATTTGTGGACTGAATGAACACTGCTCTCTCTAATCATGGTCTAATAAATCACTGACGGAGACCTCCTGCTTTTGCAACAATGCCCTTGCCAGCACGTTCACGGTCTCTAAAACCAAAACACTGTCACTTAAGAGCAGCTTTTTAAAACCCAGCATCTAGGGTTCCTAGGGTGGCTTAGTTGTTAAGCATCTGCCTTTGGCTCAGGTCATGATCCCAGGGTCCTAGGATCAAGTCCCACATGGTGCTCCCTGCTCAGAGGGAGCCTGCTTTTCCCTCTGCCTAAAATCTTTAAATAATAACAATAACATTTTAGAAAATAAAATAAAATTTAGCATCTTCTCTTTCCCAGAGTTTCACTGGCAGAAGGAGGACATCACCTTAAAGCCACCCCTGCCACCGAGGCCAGTCTAAGTGGGGGGACCCTCCCCTTCCTCCAGCAGCTTGACCCTCAGGGCGATCTTCACAGGGACACTAGGGGGAGCATCTTGATGCCCAGAGTCATCTGGATACTAACTCTTACCACCAGAAGGTGGCAGACTACACACTTCCTTATGGTGCAGAACCAGCACCTTCCCCAGTTCATCATTTCAGGGGTGGGCCATGGTGAGGGTGTGACCAGAGTGGCCTGGGCCTCAGGCCAAGGTCAGGAGCCAATGGAGGTAATCAATGCTTACTGTGCCCCATACTCTGAGAGATGGCATCTCTTTTGTTTTATAGTTGGGAAAACCAAACTTCAGCGAGACCAAGAGGCTGCCAAGTCCCCCTCCCCTAGTAGAGGAGCATTGTCCAGACCAGAGCCCAACTCTCCTTACTCCTCTACCTACCCCCTTTCCACCATACCAGCTCCCCAGCAGCACTAGTCTGAAAAAGTGGGCAAGGATATTTCTAAACCATTAGTTAAATGCTTTTTACGTCAAATTATAAAATTGATCAAATCCTTTGACCTTGGAATACCACTTTGGGAGATGTATATTTATGAATATATAAGACATGAAATAAACATACAAATTTTGTACATCATAAAATATAAAAAACAAGACAGAAGTACATACAGTGGACACCTGGGTGGCTCAGTGGGTTAAGCCTCTGCCTTCGGCTCAGTTCATGATCTCAGGGTCCTGGGATCGAGCCCCACATCAGGCTCCCTGCTCAGTGGGGAGCCTGCCTCCTCCTCTCTCTCTGCCTACCTCTCTGCCTACTTGTGATCTCTCTCTCTGTCAAGTAAATAAATAAAAAATCTTTTTTTTAATAAATAAAAAATCTTTAAAAAAAAAGTACATACAGAGATGCTTAGAACTGAACTTAATATTACAGTTAAAACTGGAGGCAGCCTGAATGCCTGAGTCTGGCAGACGTTGGGGATATTGTACTGTAGTCATTATATAGACACTGGGGAGATGGGAGCTGCTGTCTGCCTTGTCCCATGGGTACTGTCATGCTGGTTGTCACAATACTGAAATAAATATTTCCATAACAGCTGGCAAATAGTAGGGCCTGCAACTGCCTAGCCTCTGGGCCTCTCCACTAGGATCCTCCTGGATCTCCCCCCACAGCAACTAAATGGTGAATGCCTGGCCCAGCAGGACCCTCCAGAACCCTACCTTGTCAGTGGTCAATACACATACTAGAGCCAGTTCTTAAATATTTTTTAAACCTCCCCTGGCTAAGACTCTGTATGGTCACATAAAGGTGACCTTGTTTTAGAATGAGACAAGAGGTACAGGTAAAGAGAGCAACTATATGAATTAGTAAAAGGAAGTAGAACTTGATATAATGACCATCAGGAATCACAATGAGACAAAATTATATTTATATAAAGAGGAGTTTCTAAGAAGCCACAGAGTTTGTAAATATTTGGTAAATGAATGAATGGGAGATTTGGCAAAAATTAACAGTTGTCTACTCAACAGCTTTTCCCCCCTTCATTCCTTCTTAAAAGAAAATGCAATTTTGTTCAATTTCCTCCTATGCTTCTGACAACCAAGTGCTTTGGGGAAGGTTGGGTCCAGAGGTCTGGGAAGGGAACCAGGACAAATCTGAATTGCCTAAGTCTGGCGTGGCAGCCCATTTCTCTTGCCAAGTGGTAGATTTTGGCATGGGCTGGTCATGCAGTTCTGGCCAGTGAGGTAGAAGGGAAGTCAGCTCCGAGGATTCTAGCAAGACTTTCTTTGCCCGTGTAAATGGTCCATGGCAGGAATGTCCCCTTTGTTTCCTTTGAGGATGTCTTGCTTAAAACTAAGGCAAACATCTTGCATCCCCAAAGGGAAAGCTAAGAGAATTCTATAGAACGTGAGTCTGAGCCATGACATCTTTGAGCTGCTAAATTAATCACCCCAGAGGAGCTCTATAGCCTTTTTGTTCTTGTTCCAGCCACTTTAGTGGGATTTGCTGCTATTTGCAGAGTCCCACTAGAATGTAAACTATTTGTTCACCGCTATATCCCTATTATCTGTAACGCTGCCTGGTACCTAGTAGACCACCATAAATATTTGTTGAAAGGATAAATGAGTAAAAAGCATCCTCATTGATGTAGGAGGGTGTTAAGTTTTTTGATGGTCTCGGTGTTAGATTTTTCCATTTAATGAATGTTGTCGACTGCCTTTGGTGTCCAGGGCATTAGTGTTACAGAAAGTGGCAGACACAGCCGGATTTGAATCTGGTTCTGCTACTTACCACTCAGGTACCCTTAGGCAAATTGCGCATCTTCACTAAGCACACGTGGAAAACAAGCACACACATCTAAATTACAGGGGTGCTCTGAGGCGTAGATGAAAAGCAGCCACAGAGCCAGGCGCGTGGGAGGGGCTCAGCTGGTGTTTGTTTCTCACTTCCCTGAGTCTCCACCTCCTCAGGTAGTGGGATGCCAGGATGAATCTGGCCAATCCCTTCCTTGGCCCTGAGAAGGGCCTCGCTGGCCAGGGGAAGAGTCAGACAAATCAACAAATCGCGCAGTGACCAATGTTAACGTCACCAGAAATGAGACAGTGACATCATATACATCCTGCTGTGACATGCTGAGATGAACACAGCCTCGCCTCTGGGATTCTCCAGCCAAAGCTGTACAACATGAACCCATCATGAGAAAACGACTGACAAACCTACAATGAGGTACTTTCTATAAAATAACCGGCCTAAACACTTCAAAAATGTCAATTGTCATGAAAGACCCCCCCAAAAAGGAAATCTTCTAGATTAAATTCTTAAAGACATAACTAAATCCAGTGCATGACCAGGGATTTTCCTATGCTAGAAAGGACTTCATTGGGGTAATTTGTGAAATCTGAGTGAGATCTGTATATCAGGTGATAATTGATGAAAAAGTTAATTTCCTAATTTTGGTAGTTGTTCTGTGATTAGATAAGAGAATGTCCTTGATTTTAGAAAGCATACACATTAAAGTAGAGGGGTATAAGGTCTGCAAGTAACTCACAAACAGTTTGGAAGAAATAAAATTAAATATCTGGATGGATATAGATAGATACAGAGAGATAAAGGCAAATACGGCAAAACATTAATATTTAGGTGACCTGGGTGAGCAATGTATGAGAATTCTGTGTACTATTCCTGCAATTTTTCTTTAAGCCTGAAGTTATGTCCACATTATGAAAATTTTTTAAGCAATAGTAGAGCTAAGTCTAGAAAGCAACTAGGAATTCTGAGGTTGGAAAGGAGGAAAAGGAATTCCACGCCAAGTGAAGACTTAGGAAAGCATTCAGGAAGCCACTGGACACTGGTGGGCCCATTTCACAGAAAGCTGAATTTGAGCATGTTCTGGAAAGAGGTGTCAGGGCGCTCCAGGCAGGCAGCAGGAGGAAGGCCTTTCAGTCAGTGGCCGGGAAGTATGAAAGAACAGGGCCCTGGCAGGCAGGAGTTAGGTGTGGCCAAGGCCCTGGCAAGAAAGCTGGATGTGTAGGCTGGGGCTGAATTGCAAAGGAAGGAATGCCCTGCACAGACCGTGGGACTTTATCCTGTAAGCAGGAAGGGGGGAGTGAATGATGAGATAGATGTTGGACGCAGTGGGGAGGATGAATGGAGAAGAGCAGGATAGGAGCCAGGGAGGCCCAGAACTACTGCATTTGGAGGTAAAAGATGTCAAGGGCTTGAATTGCAGATTTCTTCAGCTACCCAAAAGTAGAGTGTTACCATGAAACCTTTTGTAAGCAAAAATGGTGTAAAATGAAGCAGTGGTTACCATTAATTTATATGGAAGAAAATTTTTGAGCATTCCCAGACCCCAAAAATAAGCTCTCTTAGGCCTTTCTTAGGACACATCTTGCTAACAGAAGCACAGCATAAATCAAGATAAAGCCCAGATGCTCACCGGCACAGTTCAAAGCTAGGGTGGCTTGCTGCCGGGACGCTTAGTGCAGTTCCCAGGGAAGGCACTAGGTGGCGCCACTCTCGCTGCTCGGGGGCGCGCTGCCTCTGCAAGGCTGGCTGCAAAACAAACACTAAACGCTGTCCTCACTTTTCGCATTTTTTTTTTTTCATGAAAGTGAAACTCCTCTTTGGATCTCTTTTGGTTTGTGAAAATAGATACTAATGTAGGTCTCCCTAAAAAAGCAAAGCGGTGTAACACAGACTTTAGAAAGCTGGGGGATACCTTGATGGCTTCCAGCCAGAGCTTGAAAGGTCCTATTTCCAGTCAGGTCTCCCTGGGGGCAAACTAGAATCCCATCTGGATGCTCTGGTTCCGGTTTGCTCTGCCTTGCGGGGGGCCCCAGGACAACCACTTCACTGGCGAGGGCAGGTTCCCCTGCAGGCTTAGAGGGTGAAGCAGACATGGACACGTGGACATTCAGGAATGGAGGGCCACTAGCCACCTCATCGTAAAAGGCCTTTGTTAAATTCAGAAAGCCGCCTACATTCCCTGTCCCAGCCAACTTAGTCCCTTACAAACCCTACAGTGCCTGATTTCCCAAGATTTCAACGTGTTCCCTGCGTGGGTACTACAGCCACTCATGCCACGTTTCCACCGAGGGGCTAAAGATCTGGTCACAGATTTGACTCCTTTTATTGCACAACAGTTGGGCATTTTCAAATCAAGTGAGTCAGTCCATTCAGGTAACACTCAGCAAATATTTGCCTGGTGCTACTGTGTACTTAAGGGACTTCACTAAAAGGAAAAAGGAAAGTGTGTAGGGTGAGAAAACAGTGAGGTCGTATTAGGATAAGAGTGGTTTTTCCTGCCCAGGTTTCACTTGGTATATGCAAATTAGATAGGGATTTGCTTTGCCTCAAACTTGAAAGGAATTGTTATCTTTAAGTCATTCCTTGCTTAACAAGGAGACATGAAGTGGCACTCTGAGCAGCATACTGAACGCCTCTGGTTCACGGTGATCTGTATATGTCCTGAAGACTTCCCTTAGATGCATCTAGAATTCTTACTCACACAGGGGCTTCTGTGCCGTCATGGCAGTTATAATGATGATGGTGAGCACGGACTGTGTGCCAGGCCCTTTTCCAGATGCTTTCTGTGCATTCTCTCTACACCAAACCACCCACAAGTCCACCATTCTACCCTTGAGGAAGTTGGGGTTCACTGAGCTTGATGGATTTATCCAAGGCCACACTGCCACGTAGGGGCAGAGCCAGGATGTGAGTTCAGGTCTTGTGTCTAAAGCTCATGACCATTCCACTGTGATGCCATCTCCCACTGCTTCAAAAAGGGAAGGGACATTCAGGTCAATCAACGGAAGTATCTGCTAAGTCGGTGGTCCTTGAACTTGAGCACGCACCGGAGTCACCTCAGGGCTTAGAACACAGAGGGTGGGCCCTACCCCTAGAGCTTCTGATTCGGTAGTTCTGGAGTGGGGCCCGCTGATGTGCTTTTCTGACCAACCCAGGACCTCCTGGTGCTGCTGCTCCTGGGACTCATCAGAACCACTGCTCTAAAGGACAGCCGCAAGTCGAGTCCATTGGTTTCCTTGCTTCCAGTTTTCAGTTGAGCATCTCCAAAGTCTACCTGTTCCACCCATCTGAAGAGCAGGGTGAGGGCAAGTGCTGGCTCAGTTCTTTCCCTCTGTTTTCATGGAAGCCTGTGGCTCAAGACTGCAGCCTCCATGCCCATGGAGCGCAGAGGGTTCCAGGCTTGGCCATTTGCTTGCCATACAGGCTCATCTACTCTCAGGGAGCTACCTGAGCCACCGGCGTCAAACCCAGGCTCCCCTGGGCTCTCACTCACTTGCTGCTTCTCTGTGGGCTGAATCTGCTTTCACCTACTTTGCTGAGTATGGTTCACAAACCCTGAGGGCCTCCAACACCCTCTTCAGAGCTGTGGAAGACTTTGAACTGGGAGTAAGAAATCTGTTTCAGGGTAATGTGGGACACAGGTTATCTGTTACCTGAGATCCTCGTTCCCCTGGGAAGATAAACTTTCTGCAGCTGCGTGACCTTCCCAAGTTATAGGTTAACATGGGAACATGTGTTTCAAAGGCTTGTGAACTTTTAGACTCGGAAGAGATCTTAGTGGAAGAGGAAAGGAAGGAAACTCATACTTAGAATATGCCATGTGTCAGGCACAAGGCCAAAGGCTTCATATGCATCATAGTATTTACTTTTCATCGTGCCCTTAGGAGTTAGGGGGGAGTGTGTCTTTTGATCCCCATGGACAGATGAGAAAACACAGATTCCAAGACGTTCAGCAACCAGCCATTCTCACGTGACTACTAAGTAGCTCAGCCAGGTTCTGCCCCAGGTCTGCCCCTGCTCTTTCCTCTACTGCTGGCCACCCATTCACAACACTGACATTCTCTCCAATTTCACTATAAAGTGATTGAGCTTTGGGCCACACATGAGGTCCAACACCTGCCTTAATAAGACAAAACCTGGGTCGGCCACATAGTGGTCAGTGCTGCGGAAGCAGGAACAGCTCCAGTCTGAGATGCTGCCCTGCTTCTCAGGAAAAGTGTCACGGTCAAGTGCTAGGTGAGCAAGTGACAGGAATTTAGAAGAGTTGGTTGCAAGAGCTACTTGGGGGCAGGCAAAGGCAAACAGGATCACAGGAAAGAGCCAGGTGCCAGCCTCCCCAGCCAGGCTATGGGCCTGCGTGAAGGCAGCTCCCCTGCTTGGCACATCTGGCGAGTGCCTGCCTTTGTGCCCAGCATTGTGCAAGGTGATGAGGCTGCACCTTTTTTTTTAATAACGTCATCAACGGGGGCACCCGGGTGGCTCAGTCGTTAAGCGTCTGCTTTCAGCTCAGGCCTGGATCCCAGGGTCCTAGGATCAAGCCCCACATCAGGCTCCCTGCTCAGCGGCGAGCCTGCTTCTCCCTCTCCCACTCCCCCTGCTTGTGTTCCCTCTCTTGCTGTGTCGCTCTCTGTCAAATAAATTAAATCTTAAAAAAAAAAAAGTCATCAACAAACTCATAGTTTAGGAACAGGTACAAACAACTAACTAAACCCAGGCAGATAAATATTAATTTGAATATAGTACCTTATAGTTTAGAGAGCCTGTTCACATACACACACACAATGTCCAGTGACCCTCACAGGGCCACTAGCATGGGGGAGAGAGGAAGGGTGCTGTGCTAAGCCTCCGGTCCTTCCATACCCGATGCCTCATGGACCCTTGGCACACACCGTGGGGCACACAGAGGAGGGAGTGGGTGAGACTTCTGCTAGCATAGCCATTGAGCTGGGCTTGGACGGATAGGTAGGAGTTCTCTATGCAGAAAAGAGGACAGGTGGACATTGCCATTTCCTGGGTTGTGATTTTGGTGGTGTAGACCCTGAAGCCCTAGCTGGGGGGGAGAGGGGGGAGGGGGCGGGGAGAGGCCGCAGTCTCTTGGCCTCATCTGCAAAGCTCTAACTTTTTTTCACATCTGCCTTCCTGTGATAGCTCCCTCCAGAAGAGCCAGGATGTCTGGCAAATAGGCGTCTCGGGGGCCGGTGGGTATGCTTTCAGCTGACAAGGGCCAGCTTGGGGATAGAAGTTAAGAAGATCTATTATTTTCTCTCCCTGCCATCCATTTTTCCTCAATGACTCTTTTCCTCGAGTCCATCATGAGGTGGTCATGACAGACCAGGGACAAATGAGGGAGGAGGCACCATAAACCGTGGGTGTCATCTGTCCTTGTTGAGTCAGTGAAAGAAAATGTGAGCCTGGAATCAATGAGAAATTGAGCAGGAAGCCAGAAGGGGAGGAGATTTAAATGTATCTCTGAACCAGTGGCGAGTGGGAAAGCAAGTCCTGGATTGGAATTTAGCAGAATGGCTTCCCCTTTGCAGCTGGGAAGCCAGGGGCTGGGAGGACACAGGAAAGGACTCTCAAAAGGAAGCAGACACATTAGTTGGGTTGGGGGAGGAGGGAAGATAACCTTCAGGCAGGCTGAGTGGTCACCCAGCCCAGCTAGCTCCAAGAGGAAAAACCATTCCTGCGCCCCAAACAGATGTGGCCGCGCCCTAGGGTCCTCTTTGGTGGGGCCAGGCTCAGTGCTGCCCGGGGAAACATTTTGTGTGGCACCCACACGGAGACTGTCTCTCCAGTGGGCCCTGGACCGAGCAGGTGGAGAAGCTGGCCCTCCGCTCCCGAGCAGCACCTGGTTGAGGCTCTGGCCCGGAGCCAGGTGCCATGACTCAGGTGAGGGCAGCCCCAGGAAAGTCACTGTGAACCAGTTACGTAGCCTCCGCATGCCGTCACCAGGCGCTCATTTGTCTCCTCTTGCCACCACCCCCTTCCTCAGCACCAGGAGGAGGGAGGGTATCGAAATGGTCTACTGCACGGTGACTGAGATTTTAATAACCAGTTGGAACTACAAGCCTGTAAAAACCTTACAGGAACCTAAGTACGTTGCTTGCTGTAAGTCTATGGAGGGATCCAGGCCAAGAAGGGTTAATGCAATTATGGCAATAAAGTTAGTTTCATGTTTGCCTGCGTAAGGGTGACTATAAAAACAAATCCAGGGACGCCTGAGTGGCTCAGTCGGTTAAGTGGCTGCCTTCAGCTCAGATCATGATCGCAGGGTCCTGGGATTGAGTCCCCCATCGGGCTCCTTGCTTGGCAGGGAGCCTGCTTCTCTCTCTGCCTCTGCCTGCCACTCTGCCTGCTTGTGCTCTCTCTCTCTGTCAAATAAATAAAAAATCTTAAAAAAAAAAAACAAAAACAAATCCACCAGACTCACTTAATCGCCCCACACACACACACAGCCCTTGGGGATGTTTTGTTTTAATTGAGGTGAAATTCATATAACATAGAATTAACTATCATAATGTGTACGATTCCGCGGCATTAGTACGTTGGCAATGTGGTGCAACCACCATCTATAGCAAGTGCCTAAGCATTTTTATCACCCCTTGGGGTTGTTTTTATGCCCTTTGTATGGATGAGAGACAAAGGCTCAGGAAAGAAAAGTGACTGATTCAAGTTCATCAGTGCCACACTTGAACCCAGATCCTCCCTTGGAAGGAGGGGACATTCGTCTTCGGACTTTGGTAACAGCCTCTGAACTGACTTCTCCCCTCCCCCCAGTTGTCTTATACACAGTTAGTAGATTCATCTCTTTCAATGAGGCTCTAACAGCATCTTTCCCCTCCTCAGCCTCCCAAAGAGTCCCCTTAGCATCGACATAATGCCTGAGCCCCTTTTCTGCTTTAACCTTTGTGTTGGGGGAATCACCCAGCAACTCGTAAATGCTCGTGCATTCTTGGCAGCAACCCTGGGACAGGAGGCTGATCCCAGCACAGCTCCTTCCTTTATCTCCTCCATCAGCTGCCAGCAAGCCTGCCTTTGCCCTTTGGATTTCTTAGTTTTGGACACCAGTGCTGGTTCCGAAAACAAAAAGAGACACATATCAAGTTCTCTGAGTGTTGCCATCGGAACCCTCTTCCCTTGACTCAAGAGGAAGGACAGGAACCGCCTATCCCTCCACTTTGGTTGGCTACATTATTTTAAGGTCAAATAATGGATGCAAGGTAGACATCACATGCGTTGATGGCAATATAAGTGTTAGTTGAAAAGATGGCGTATTGTGAGATGCCAAAAGGTAAAATCCTATATATAATTGTTTCCAAAAAATATGTATCTATAGAAAGAGAACACATATATGTCTCGAACTCATGCATATATTTGCATAAGAAAAAAGTCTGAAAAGATACACTCCAAAATGTTAATGATGCTTCTCTCTGGCTGGTGTAATATGGAGTGATTTTAATTTTTTCCTTTTGCTTATTTTCATGTTTACTAAGTTTTTTCATATAAAAATGCGGCCCGCATAAGAAAAAGAATATTGAAGGGGAAAAGCAGTCCTGTCATATTTTGGCTATCCACGAAAGTGGCTTAACCACAACTAATTCATAAATGCATCTGCTTTCCCCTCACCTGTGGGACATGGATCTCATCTCATTCATTTTGTCTTCTCCATGACAACTCCATGACATGCTCAAGAATTAATTAGCTAGCTAACGAGTGGACTCAGGCTCTCCTCTCTCTAACCCCGCCTGAGTGACAGGGCGGGTATTAAGTCTCTGATCAAAGCCCCTCGGGCAGGCCTCCAGGAGGTAAAGCTGCTGACACATTCCCGTCCTGGGTACCTGAAGTTTCCTGCCAGCCAGTGGTGCCAATGACCAAAAGGGGGAGGGGGCAGCCACAGACATACACAACCACCTGATCTGTTTCCTACGTTCACCAGACCAACGTCGGAGGGAGAAACAGCAAGTCTGTATCATGTGGCAAACAAAGGCAAAAGAAAAAAAAAAATGTCCTTACTACTTACAGCCCATTGACAAGTCCTTGAAACGGGCAGAGTGATCTTCCTCTGGGAGCTCAGCTGCCTGGACATTGACACTTTGCTAAGGGCAAGAGACAATCTTAGCTTAACATTACCCCTACCACCCTCCCCAGGATCCTGCAAGTCTACTTTAAACATATAGAAATTTCTTTGGAAACTTCCTTTGTCTCTACCCCCAAGATAGATGTTGACAGTCATCCCCCAAGCATGTGGCCCGCTGATACCTATCTGAAGGGTCTCATGACGGAGGTTTCACTAGACAGTAATAAATGACATTTTCTTAATGATAGCCAGCCCCCTCAGTGTCCTGAAAACCTTGTTTCCAAAATACCTTGGAGGCTTGTGCTGTCCCTAACCCCCTGCCAACTTGAAAGTATATCATCAGTCACCTGCCCCAACCCCAGTGCAGCTCTTTCTGTCCATGGGTCCTGTCCCATGCTTTAATTAAACCACCATTTTACACCCAAGACGTCTCAAGAATTCTCTCTTGACCGTTGGCTCTGAACCCCAACATGTCCACATCATGTAGACCCAGCAGCTCTCTTGCGTTTGTGGGTTTCTTTTCTTTCTTTTTTTTTTTTTTTAAGATTTTATTTATTTGTTTGACACAGAGAGATCACAAGTAGGCAGAGAGACAGGCAGAGAGAGGAGGAAGCAGGCTCCCTGCTGATTGGGGAGCCTGATGTGGGGCTCAGTCCAGGACCCTGAGCTCATGACCTGAGCTGAAGGCAGAGGCTTTAACCCACTGAGCCACCCAGGCGCCCCTGTGGGTTTCTTTTCAGTGAGCTTTCCCTGCTGTGAGGCTGGGGTTTCATTGTCAAGGCAACCAGGAGGGGAAGATGCACAAAGCAGCCTCCTCCTCCACCTTAACTCTATTTTGTTAAACTCCCACTGGGTTCCGAGCTCACTTCTCATTTGTGGCTGCAAGAATGTCAACATTCTTCGGTTCTGCTGGGGGGTTTTCTTCATCTTGTTTTGTGTCTCTTTAGAAAGTCTGGCTGACATGTAGAGCTTCTCCTGCAACTAGCCAGCATAACTTCTTTTTACCGGCTAACCTGGATGCCTTTCACTCCTCCCCTGCCATCTTGGGATCAGTATCGCTCACTCCAAATAGACGAATATATTTTTTCAATATATTAAAAACCAACCAGAATGTCAGAATGGGAAATTTGGAAGTTTCCAGCAGAGGGAATGCTGGAGAGAAGAGTTTTAACCGTTTGATTTCACATTTTGTCTCCTTGGTTTTCCTTCTCTGCCCCATAGTAGCACAAACACTCATGTTTCTAACCTGCGCCGGAGGAAAAGCGCTCTGTGGTATGGCCTGTTTAGGGGGAACCATGAATTCTCCCTCTCCCTGGTAACATCAGAGGTCTCAGCATGATGGGCAGAAAACTAGACTCTTCGGTCATAATGAAACTCATGTGGCCTACAGTTCCCTCTCATTCCATCTCTTGTCCCAGCTGAAATATCTGTGCAGGAGACTCTATTTCTGGAAGTATGTCCCAAACAAAGTTGTGTTCTGGAAAGCCGAGCTTCAACTGTCTAAACACACCAGCCTTGCCCACCACCTGGCCTTTAAGTGTTGAAAGGAATCAAACCTAATTAAATAAAATCAAACCAAATTGAACTGGGAGACCAAAAACCAGCCCTGCAGATAAGGGCCACTGGCCCCTTAAATGCAGGCCAGCCGAAGCCGCAGTGTCTAAGAGGCTGCAGGCACAGCGCGAGGGCCCATTCTGGTAATTTGGGAGGTTTCTCTTCTTACTTAGCTCATTGCTCTGTGGTTCCGCTCTGGTTTCTCAGTCACTGTGTGGTAAATGATGGGCTTTGAATCAAGTCAAGAGTGTGAGCCTCTGAGAGGATCTGGGTCTGAGCTCAGCGTGGGTGTGAACGAGCATAAACAGGGGAGGGAAAGGGGGAGGAAGGGAAGCTCCACCTACAGTCAGTGAGGGAACAATGTAACTCAGAAACAGGAGAGGATTAGGGATATGAAATGGTCCCTCCCTCTCTGGGTAAGTCCCAACACCAAGGTAGCCAAGAACAGCCAAGCCCAGAGAGGTCTAATCCGGGCAACTTCAGGGTGCAGCCTGACCCAGCCGCCAGGGCTAGAAGGGAAGGAAGAAAGTCAGCCACTGTGTTGGGGGATGTAATTAGTTTTTGTGACAAATCTGGGACATAGACATTATTCCCATTTTACAGAAGGGGAATCTGGCCCAGAAGGTTTAAGCAGTGTAATGGACAGGATGTCACCTTTAGAGGGGGACTGGGTTCTGATACCATAGGCTTTGGGTGACTACTTGCCCTCCCTGACCCTCCAGCTTCTCATCTGTGAATGGAAGGTATTCATGCCCACCTCGCAGAGTTGTTGTGAGCATTAAATCCAAGTGAAGACAGTGGTGCACAGAAAATAAGACCCTGACACGCAGGACGTAGGTTTTTCACTGAATGTGGCTTCTCTTGCTCCTTGCCCAAAGTCAAGCAGCTGACAGGCTGCCGGGTCACAAATTCAGGTCACCCATCCCTAGGGGTAAGGTGTGAGCCTCGCTTCTGGGGACGATCCCCATGCCTCCTCAGGTCTCCCTGGGCACACCCAGGAACCAGCAGTGGGAAGGACCCCCCACACCTGCGGAGGAGAGAGGGAGGGGGTTCTCCATGCTCCCCGCCAGCTCCCCCGACACTCTCTCTCCTCCATCCGTCTTCACTCCTCAGCCTGGGGCTGCACTCACTGCTTTCAGGTGACATACCCTTAGTGTCTGAAGAAGAGCCAGTTCTGTCCTACGAGCTCACTGTAGCCCCAGCTCAGACCTCAACCCCCTGACCGGTGTGGCCACTTCAACCTCTGTGGTAATACCTTTTTCCCCCTTCTACCCCTCTTCCCCCCTCAGAACGTACCATCTTTCCCAGGGAGGCACAATGTTTGTGGCCTCCTCTGGGAATCCTTCCATCACACTATCAGCTGCAAATAACTGTGTCTAGTCCTGCTCACTTACACTTGACCCTCCTACAGCATTTGTCGCCTCCTGCTCTGCAACCCAGGAGTTAGGCTGGGGTTGGGGGGGGGGGAGGAAGGCTCCCTTTCTGTCCTGCCTCCTCCCCCAGGTCAGCTCTGCCACTGGGGGAGAGATCAGCAGGGGACCTTCCAGTTTGCATCTGACCTGGCTGGATGAGGTGAGAAAGGAGGAGGAAACCATTTGGCATCCACTTGCTCTAATCCAGCTTTGCCAATAGTTAAGACCTTTAGCCCTGGGTCAGTTTCTCATTTGGTTGAAATCCAAAGGGAAGAGGAGCAGAATTTCTGCTCAGATGTCAGCAGCAGACTGGAAGCCCTGTGGGGTCAGAAACTAATTAACTAACTCCCTTCCTTCCTCTTCCTTCCTTCCTTCCTTCCTTCCTTCCTCCCTCCCTCCCCTGCTGTAC
>LNAC01000018.1:6555385-6576655 GCA_002007465.1 Ailurus styani | reverse complement strand
CTCCCTCCCTCCCTCCTTCCTTCCTTCCTTCCTTCCTTCCTTCCTTCTTTCCTTTTCAGTAAATTAAAAAATTACATAATACAGGGAAGAGAAAAATGCAGCATATCTGTAAGTTATAAAACACAATAATAAACACTCTACTTAAAAAGTTAGTCCAGGGGCGCCTGGGTGGCCCAGTGGTTAAGCATCTGCCTTCGGCTCAGGTCATGATCCCAGAGTCCTAGGATCGAGTTCCGCATCGGGCTCCCTGCTCAGCGGGGAGCCTGCTTCTCCCTCTCCCACTCCCCCCGCTTGTGTTCCCTCTCTCGCTGTGTCTCCCTCTGTCAAGTAAATAAATAAAATCTTAAAAAAAAAAGTTAGTCCAAACTGTCTCCTCCCATCTGTCCCCTGCCTCGTCTCGAAAGGTAACCACTCTCCTATATTTTGAGATTAAAGTTGCCCTCTAGTTTTCATTATCAGTTTTAGCAAATATGTATGCATTTCTGAACTATATATATTTTAACTGTGTTGGGTTTTGAGGAGGAAGTTCAATATAAATAATATCAAATTGAATTTAACTTCCAGCAGTCGTGAGATTTAATATTAAGGATGGATCTGCGGGTACCCTACAATTCAGCAATTTCACTCCCAGGGATGTACCCTAGTGCAGAGCTTCTCGAACTTTTTGGTTTCAGGACTTTTCCATGCTCTTAATGACTGGAAGATCTTAACCCAAAGAACTTTTCTTTATGTGATGTTATATCCTTTTTTTTTAATTTTTATTTTGTGATTCATCACTTACATATGATGGAGGGTTGTATCTATTGATATTTGCTAATTAGAAATTAAAACTCAACTTTTAAAAATTAATCTTACTAATTTTTTTAAAGATTTTATTTATTTATTTGTTAGAGACACAGTGAGAGAGGGAACACAAGCAGGGGAGTAGGAGAGGGAGAAGCAGGCTTCCTGCTGAGCAGGGAGCCAGACATGGGGCTCAATCCCAGGACCTGAGTTGAAGGCAGACATTTGACGCCTGAGCCACCCAGGCATCCCATAATCTTACTAATTTTAAAATAAAACTCATGACATGTTAACATATTTTATGAAAAAGAATTATATGTACTTTAAAATTTAGGGAGATGAGTGGCATTGTTTATGTTTTTCAAGTCTCTGTATTATCGGGCTTAATAAAAGACAACCTCACATAGATACATAGTTAGAAAAGGGAGGAGTATTTTAAATAGCCTTTTCGGATAATTGTGGATATATCATGCAACCTCTGGAAAACTGCACTGCATATATATGCCTGACAGAATGAGAGGGAGAATTATATGAAAATAGTGTTGATCTCATGATCCCCCAAAAAGGGCAGAGGGACCCCAGTGGATCCTTGGATCATACTTTGAGAACTGTGGTTTCAGTGAAACTTAAACATGTATACCAGGAGGAATGTGATAGATTGTTCATTGCAGTGTTGTTTGTAATAGAAAAAGTGGAAACAACCCAAATATCACCCCTCAGCAGGAGAATGATTAAATGGATTGTGGTTCGTTCACACAATGGAATATTTTCCAGCAGTAAAAATGAACCCTCTTTCCCCCATCTCTGTACATGGGAAGTCAACGTATTAACAGAGCTCTTGCATTTTGACCGAGTAGTTCATTTGATTGGCACAGACTAGATTGTCAAAGGGGGCCTTACACAAAGTAGGTATTTAAGAGAAGGACAAATGAATGAACAGGCCAAAGGCTGTGAATGGAGAGGCAAAGCCAGAGTCACCTAACTTCCTGTTGTGTGACTTTTCTCATGTTAAATTCTCAGGCTGAAGCCTCTTTAGTTTCTGAAGCACTTGATTTCAGACTGATGATTAAAAGCTAACTTCCTGTTTTAAAATGATGTTTATGTCACCGCAAAAGACTCTGCAAACAGTGGGACTTAATAAACACGAGCTTACAGAGAATTCAGCACATTTATAAAATATCTTCCCTCTGGAAGTTTGAGAGCCCAGAGCTAAAACAAGTACATTTTGTGTTTAAAACTGAGTCTTCCTGCTGGAATAAAAACGTTCCAAAGCAAAACCTTCCCACACAGCCGATCTCCAGTTAAAAGGGAAGAAGGAACAATTGAGAGCTTTTAGAGGGCAAACAGGCCACTGAAATAATCCTCATCAGCACAAAATCCTAAAGGTTGTAGAGAAGTAGACCCAAGATTCCTATGAATGGAATTGTTTCCCAAAGGGCTCCCTGCACCACCAGCCACATCCCTCCCCTGGCCCTCCCCTTCACACACACATGGGTTCTGTACAAGGTACGCTCTCGGATTATAGGGGCACACGATAGCGTTCCGGGGGCCAGAGACTAAAGGAGGAGTAAAGGATACATGTTGTATCTGTCCTTCAAACACACTTATATTAGTAGTTATGATTACAGTGATAGCTCATGGGTCTAAAGGCTCTTATCCAGCAAACTCACTGGTCTAGAACATAGATCTTCCACATTTAGTACTTTAATATTTTTTGAGCTATCAAATGCCAATTTTTTCCCCAAAAAAGATTTTCCCATTTTGTATTGTCTCTGTGTCACCAGTGCCACTATGCCTCCACACACACTTCCCTAGCTTCCCTTCCAAAGAACAGGCAGCCGGATATGTGCCCACTAGGCAGGAGACTGGAGGCCCCAAGGGAAAAAGGCTTAAGAGATTGACAGTTGAAGGTCCCTAAATAAACAGTGGGATCTAGTTATCCTGCCTGAAGCCTTTTTATCAACAACCCTATTCTCTCTGCCTCACACACACACATACGTTTTCCAATCAGATTTTTGACATGCCACTCCTAAATAAGTACAAATAAAAATTACATAATTAAGGAAAAGTCTCTAAAAGCAGCTAAAATGAAAACAATGAATTCTGGGGGGAAAAAACAGAGACAGAAAAGAGGAGGAAAAAAAATACTCATTCTATAGTTAATCTTCAAGAAGAGAAAAGAATGTATCCATGAAACAAAAAAGGAGCATTTGGAAAGCACTAAAGCGCCCTTGGACTTAAAAATATGATAGCAGAAATGACAGCTCAGTAAAAGAGCCGCAAGATAGAATTTTTTAAATCTCCTAGAAAGTAAACAAATAAACAAAATAAGCCTTATAACTTTTGGTTGAAATCAGACATTTAAGATGCATTTGCTTTATCAGCCAAAAATTTATTCAGGAAGCTTTGGTTTAGGAAATCAAGTTTTCAATATTTCCTGTTGAATCAACATCTAGCTTCTTAGACATGAAGGGACCCCACCCTCCTTATCTTGTGTTTTGACTTCCAAGAGTTACTTCAAATGCAGAAGCATTTGTATGGATGATTCCATAAAATCAAATGCTGATTTCTGGTTAACAAATAAAGTGTTACTGACTGAGAAACAGACCGATGAGCCAGTAGGAAAAATAGTCCAGAAATAGATCCAAGTATATATATGAATGTAACACTTAATAAAACTGGCATTTTAAAGGAGAAAGGAAGGGCCATTCAAGTGTGTTATCCAGACAATTGACTAAACTCCATTTTCCATTTGGGAAAACTATTGAAGTTATATTACTACTTCACTCCTTACTCCAAAATAAATTCCAGATGAATAAAAAACTCATTGTAAACCAGGAAGCCATAAAAGTATAAGACGAAAACATAAGTGAATGTTTGTAACCTTGGAATTAAGGCATGCCATGAAATACAGAAACTATAAAGGCAAACATTGAGAAATTTGAGTATATAAAAATTTTAAATTTCTGAACAAGAATAAATGTGTAAGCAAAAGCAAACTAATAAAATCATTATAATATATATGGTAAATAATTGGCTAGTTTCCTTATACAAAGAGTTCTTACAAAATAAGGAAAAAATCACCCAAATGTATCACTCAAGATCCAGTCAGGAAAACAGAAACCATGCTAATTCAAACAGGGAAAATTAATGCATCTGGTTACACAGATGCTGGAGGGTTAAAAGACAATTGAGTAATACACTTGGAATTCATATCATACACAGAGAGCTAATAGTGTTAATTTATAAAGAGTGCCTGAACCCAAAAAGAAAGACCAACAACCCCTCATCAGGCAAAGTATAAGTAAGAAAGAAAGAAAACATAAGAACGTACAAATGGGTCTTAAATATTTTAAAAGGCACTCAATCTCACTCATAAGAAAATAAATAAAAATTATCAATGAGATAATATATTTCATTTATCATTTTGGAAAGATCAAAAGCCATTAAAAAAAATAAGTACTGACTTAGAGCCATCCAAAATAATTTAAGCAGAAAAACATGTTGCAGAATGGTGTGACCATCTGCTATCCAAAAAGAGAGAAAAAGAATATATATTTATACTATATATATAAAATATAAGCACATATTGTGATATAAACATTATATAAATATATATGCAGATGGGGCGCTTGGGTGGCTCAGTGGGATAAGCGTCTGACTCCATCTCAGCTCAGGATTTTTTTTTTTTTTTTTTTTTTAGTATTATTTGAAAGATAGAGTGCAGGAGTTGGGGGAGGGAGAGAGGGAGAGGGAGAAGCAGGCTCCCTGCTGAGCAGGGAGCAGGATGTGGAGTTTGATCTCAGGCCCCAGGATCATGACCTGAGCCAAAGGCAGAAGCTTAAGCCACTGAGCCACCCAGGCATCCCTCAGCTCCGGGTTGATCTTAGGGTTGTGAGTTCAAGCCCCACATTGTGCTGCATCCTGGAGCCTATTTAAAAAAGCAAAGAAAAGAAAAGTGCCTGGTTGGCTCAGTCGTTAAGCATCTGACTCTTGGTTTTGGCTCAGGTCATGATCTCAGGATTGTGAGATGGAGGCCCACCTTGGGCTCTGTGCTCAGTATGGCGTCTGCTTGAGATTCTCTCCCTCTCCCTCTGCTCGCCCCCCCCTCGGTCACCCCCCCTAAAAATAAATACTTAAATATATATACACATATGTACATGTATGTACAATAATAGTGTTTGGAAAGATAGAGAAGAGTGCTAATAGTTGTTTTTGTCTTCAGGAAGGGAACCTAAATAAACCTTATGTATTTGTATTGCAGCAAAATACACATAAAATTTACTGTTTTCCCCTATTTTAAAGTACAATTCAGTGGCATTTAATACATTCATGGTGCTGTGCAACTATCAACACTATCTAGTTCCAGAACATTTCATCGCCCAAAAAGAGATCCCATACTCATTAGCAGTCACTTGCCATTCCACCTTCCCCCAGATCCTGGCAACCATTAACTTGCAGATAAGAAATCTCTATGGATTTGCCTCTTCCGGATAGTTCATATAATTGGAATGGTATAATATGTGGCCCTTTGAATCTGGCTTCTTTCAGTTAGCATAACGTTTTTAAGGTCATCCAAGTAGTAGCATGTATCAGTACTTCATTTCCTTTTATGGCTGAATAATATTCCATTGTATGGATGAACCACATTTTGTTTATCTTTCGTCCCTCGATGACATTTGGGTTGTTTACACGTCTTGGCTATTGTAAACAGTGCTGCTTTAAACATTTGCATAAAAGTTTTTGTTTGAACACCTGTTTTCAGTTTAGGGGAATATATACTGAGGAGTGGAATTGCTGGGTCATATGGTAATTACCAAAAACTCTCTAAGTGACTTTTGAATGTTATCCCATGTGCATACAGTACCCGACTGAATATGGACCATTGTAATAAAAATAAGTAGAGGGGCACCTGGGTGGCTCAGTGGGTTAAAGCCTCTGCCTTCGGCCCAGGTCATGATCCCAGAGTCCTGGGATCGAGGCCCACATCGGGCTCTCTGCTCGGCGGGGAGCCTGCTTCCTCCTCTCTCTTCTCTCCCTGCCTGCCTCTCTGCCTACTTGTAATCCCTCTCTCTGTGTCAAATAAATAAATAAAATCTTTAAAAAAAAATAAAATAAAATAATAAAAATAAAAATAAGTAGAGACAAATATTTGGTTCACTAGTCAGAGCTCAGCAGCCCTGCAAAATCAGCACTGGATCAATGAGTGGCCTCACAAAGCCTAAAAGAAACTGAGGGGAGGGAAGTAAAATAAAATCCAATTTTAAAACATGACTCAGAACCAGTAGATCTTCAGGCTACAAATGCTCCCCATCATTAACTATTCCAGCAGCACTGCCCTGGTGAGCGTGGGAAGGCATGTGAGAATGTTTTCTAAATCCATTAAAAAAAAAAAAAGTTAAAGCAATAATTAAAGTTGACTCGGACCGTGTGATTACGTTGGTTGGTCTGTTAGTTGCGGGTACTCTCAGCGGGAGCCCTGGCTCCCTCCGCACCACCCACGTCCTCTAGGGGGCGATCATAGGAGAAGCCCGAGTGCCCCGTGTGGCTCTGCGCGCGCCCGCGGGCAGAATTCCTCCAGCAGAGCTTCTCTACAAAGGCACAAAGAGGAAACACTGTAACAAAGAATCCAGTGCGGGGAGGACACTTGGAAAACATAATTCTCAAGCCCTTTATTTTTATAAACAAGGAGACTGAGACCCAGAGCGGTTGCTGATGGTCACAGAGACTTTAAATACCAAGTCTGGAAAGCTGTGCTGCAGTGCCAAGTGTGGGGAGGGTGGCTTTTCAGGTCCCGTAGGACTGAGTTCGGATCCCTCCTGCTAATCCCCTCGAGTCCCCCTGGAGTCCCCCTCCACCCAGTTGTGGCCAGTCACTTAACCTTTCTGAGCCTTTTTTCATTATCTGTATAATGGGTACAATAACATTTAGGTAATGTTGATGAAAGGAAGAAATGATATCATGTACCTTTAGGATCTTCTTTATGTAGGTGCATCCTCGGTTCTCAGTAACTTATCTGTCCTGTGAATGAATATGTCCCTCCTTTAGCTCTCTAAAAAGCAACGGTTGCCTGCTGGAATAAATCTTTACTGCTGATATTTTAAGCAGTATCTTATGGGTTTTCTTGCTCTTTTTAAGATTTTATTTATATGAGAGAGAAAGAGAGCATGGGGGGGGGGTGGAGGGAGGGTCAAAGGGAGAAGCAGACTCCCTGCCGGATGCCGGACTCACCCTGGGACTCCAGAATCATGACCTGATCCGAGGGTAGTCGCTCAAACAACGGAGCCACCCAGGCTCTCTCTTATGGGCTTTCTTATATTTAGAAAGCAGACCCTGGGCTGGGAAGGAAAGGAGAGGGGAAAACTACTTTATGGAGCCTCTGCCGCCAACACCTGGGGGCCTGCATTTCTGTCAGTCAGAGGTCCTGGGAGCTCCCGGGTCCTGACATTCTCTGCCAGAAAAGTGGGGACTCTAGTGAGGCAGACAGTGTCACCTCCCCCTTGGCCCAGTGCCTACCTTCCCTCCCCCTGTGCTCTGACAAAAGGACCCTTCTGGCTGTATCAAGTAATACTAATCAAAGCATTTTATGAGAAGTGCTGTTTATGGCCAGCTACCCAGTGATCATCAAACACACCGGAGTAATGTGGTGATAAATTTTATTTTGGTTGCATTATGGAATTGAGGTCATGTTTTCTCAGTCTTCATAATTTCTATAGAGCAATTTTTTTTTTTACAAATTAGGTAGGAAGTTAAAATTCTCACAATTCTTTTTTAGAGGGGAGAGGAAGCAGGACAGGGATGGGATTAAAATATGCTTTTTTTCCCTATTAAAAGTATTTCTACAGTATACAAAATACAGAAAATAGAGAAAAGAAAGAAAATCTCTCACATTTACAACATTCCATACCTGTTATTTTTTTTCAGTGGGTCTTAAAAACATTTTTAAATGTCCTTTTTACAAAGTTACAATCATGGTAACATTTCTGATTTTAAAAACTTGGCCTCCTCAGTGCCTGGCAATGACATTCATTCATTCATCAAGCATTCCCCCAAATACCTACTCCCCAAATGCCTACTGGGATATGAAAATGAATTAGACAGGGTCCTTGCTAGGATATTGTTTCTTCTCCTGTCAGAGTATTTTCAGCTTGTTTATGTATCTGCTAAATGGTTCTATTCATGCGGGTGGGGAAAGGACAGTGATGGATTAGAGGCAGACTAGGGGAATGTATCTGGTGACAAGGAACAGCAAAGAGCCTGGTATGGCCCGAGACAGAGGTGCTCCAGTCAGTACTTGCTAAGTGAACGACATTCCAGCATGCAGTGCACACACTTTCCTTTAGTCCTTGTGGTTCAAAGTGACTCTCAAATTGCATCTCCTTCTGCCTCCTTTATTCCAGGTTTAAAAAAAAACAAACTGTTATCTGTGCAGATGTTATCCTCTTCAAATCGAAACCAGTTTTTAAAGATCTCATTCCTCCCACTGTCCTCTATCCTCACCTTCCACTTAACTGAGAACCTGTCCATGACTTTGGGGTTTTCCTCTTCTGAGCCATTTACATGGATCTCTTCTTGGTCTGATTTCCCCAGTGTCTAGAACTGCCCCTGGTTTAATTAAGTGTTCAGTTAAAGATCTCTTGAAAGAGTGAATGAATTTCCCCTTGAGAGTTTCATCAATCTTTTTGACGTCCTCCTTTTAGCCTTTCCATCTGTCATACCCATGCCAATTTCATTTATTTGTGGTTTTTTGTTTTTTTGAACCCACATGAGTTGCTGTCAGTTTTTCATTCACTCTGTTCCTTTCCCTGGGAGAAGTGCCAGGTACTTCCTCCCAGGGGTGTCTCATTACTCACCAGCTTCCTTTGGACTTTAAGAGGCTGGAGATCTTTTTTTTTTTTACAGAAGTTGTACTTTTTTTTTTAAGATTTTATTTATTTATTTGACAGAGAGAGACACAGCGAGAGGGGAAACACAGGCAGGGGGAGTGGGAGAGGAAGAAGCAGCCTTCCCGTGGAGCAGGGAGCCTGATGAGGGCTTCGATCCCAGGACCCTGGGATCATGACCTGAGCTGAAGGCAGATGCTTAATGACTGAGCCACCCAGGCGCCCCTAGGCTCCCTCTCTTTGCTTAAGAGAGAGAATGCCTGCCTGCCTACTCAGCACTCAAAAGAGCAGGCTGAGTAAGCCAACACTCTCATGCCTTGGACCTTCCCCAACTTCACCCCAAGATTCCATCTGAGTATGAATCTAGATACCATCAGCACATCACCCTATAGGAATGAGAAGCTACAAGTCAAGCAAGAAGTAAATAGGGGTTCCAATTTGAGATTAGAACAAGGTTTACACTTTCTAGTCAAATCCAGATTTTCATACCACACCAGAAAGTCTTTATGGGGCTATTATAGAGAAACAGGATAAAGACCGTGGACTAGAGGTAAGGAGCCCTGGGTTCTCCCTTTGTTCGCTCTGGGTACACATGGTCAGCAAGCTTGGACTCTTAAGGTATCGGCTTCTTCACTTATCTGTAAAAGGGTGGGTCGGACTAGATGATCTCCAAAAGTCATCCAAGTCCCAAAAATCCCAGTCCAAGATCCTAACTCCAGAGGAAAGGCTACCACATGGTATTCAAATAGTCCCACAATGAGTATTTTGCAAACTAGTGTCACTACTACCACCAACCCCCCTCCGCCCCGTCCCGCCACACTGCCCCATTACAGGGACCTAGATTTCAGACAGGCTGATGGAGATGGTGCATAGAAGGAAATAGATCAGCTTGTTTGAGGGTGCTCAGCACTGAGAAGAGCTGATGGCCCTGCCCAAACTCTCAGAAGACCGACATGTTTCAGAACACCCACTTCATGTGTACTGAGAACCCCAGCTGCCAAACAGAGGCTACTGCTCTCTTCCCACCCCACCCTTTCCACCCTACACTATACCCAGTCCCCCATCACCCTTTCCAGGATGCTGCTCCTGGAAACCAAGGTCAGGGCAGAAGGCTGTTGGGTAAGTGTGAGTGTCGCCATGATAGGAGGGGCTCCCTGGTTCCTCAGAGTCTTCCCCTCCTGGGCCTCAGTTCCCCACACCCCAGTGCCAGAGACACACTGGCCAAATTCCTTTGAAAATGTTCTTTCTCCACGCTTGAAGCTGTCACTCCTATTCTCCAGTTACCCAGGCTCACACGAAGGTGTGGAGATGGCTTTGGGAAGGGTCTCTTATAGGGGCTCATGTATCATAAATGAGACAGGAGGGGCTGATTTTCTGGGCAGTGTCTGACTCCTTTAGTTGGCAAGGGTGTAGCCCATCTCCTATGGGGCCTGGGGCTGCCAGTTTGGGGCCATCCCCCTTTCCTCCGAATCCTTCCATCCGAATCCTTGCCATCCCCTCTGTAACCAAACCTGGGCTGCAAGGAAGTGATCTTCATCTTCCAGTGCAAATATTCTAGTAGCCTTCTCTCCAGATATCCACTCCAGGGGGGCCACGGCAAAAGTAGGGCTTCAAAGGTGTGTAGGGGATGAAGTCGGTGACTCACATTTATTAGGAACCTACTTTGTTAATGGCAAGAATTACATATTCTACATACATTAATCATTCCTCACCGGTGGGGTCATCACTATTATAACCCCTGTTTTATAACTCTGGTCCTACAAAGTTCAAAGAGAGTAGGTCCAAGGTCACATGGTTGTGAAGAGGTAGAGGGGCATTCAAACTCAGTTCTGTCTGTTGCCAAAGCTATCCATCAAGTTGCTGTACTCGCAGGCCAAACATTTATTGAAATCCTACTATATGCAAAACCCTGGGGCCGTGATAGATGTGCAGATGAATGAGGGATGAGGGATGGGTAGCTCCTGCCTTCCAGGCATGCAATTTCTAACTGTGAAGTGGTGTGAACATGAAGAATTCTCTTCCAAAGCAGACTGAAATAAGTGCTATCTCTAAGGTACAGTGTCCGTGGGAACTGGATTAAGGGGGGAAGATCAATTCACACTGTGTCTGTGTATGGGGTGGGGGAGGAGATAGAGGGGAAAAGCGAAGAGGGGAGGGGAAGAGAAGGGAAGAAAAGAGGGAAAGAGAAAAAAAATACGAGTAAGATGGGTACTGGGAAGAAGGCTTCTAGAAGAGGGGCTTTCTGTTGTGCCTTAGTGGACCTCCCACAGGCTGGGGTGAAAGGGGCAGAGGAGACGGCTTGAGCAAGAAGCCAGGGTGAGAGCCCTCAGGATCGTATCAGCAATCAGGCCTGCCGGTGCAGGAGTGTGGAGAGAAGCAAGGCTGACAAGTGGGTCAGCACCAAGTGTAAGGGAGCCTTGATGCCAGGGAAGGGTCTGGCTTGCTTCTGGAGCAGTGGGGAGCTGTTGAAAGCTTCCGATAGAGCACAGGCAGGAAGAGATGACTGAAGTTTGCAGTGAGAACGGGCCGTGGGAGGCAGAGATGAGGTCTTTGTGGTTCCTCCCTTTGGCCTGCTGCTAGGCTGGGCACTCAGCGGGGGACATAAAGAGGTCATTGGCTTCCAGCAGTGGGAGCTCCCTGTCTTAGCGCAGGTTGAGCATAAGACCCTAAGGTCCTGTGGCAGAGACTCAGAGGAGGGGGTAGCCTGATTTCGGGGTGGGGGGCGTGACCACAGGAAACTCAGAGAGTCCTGAGGTAGCAGGAGATGGTGGACATGGGCAGGGGGAATGGGAAAGGAAACACATTCTGGAACACGGTGAAGAAGTCTTTTCAACTCAGCCAAGGCAATGTAACAGCCTACATCTCATACAAATTCAAGTTCATTTCTGACATCGAAAATCTTTATTAAGGAAGTGCAGATGAATTTTTCTCCTAAGTGCAATAAAAACTCCATGAAATTAAGAACCCGATTGCCTGGGTGTTCAATCCACTGGATTCTTTGATTGAATTATAAGAAAAAGAGGTAAATGACCCCAGACAAGTTAATATCAGGATGTCAATCATAAAAACACCTACTATGTATACCACAAGCACGATCAGCAATGCAAGCAGATGACTCAGCTTGGGACCCATTTGAAGGGTGTGGGGGAAGCAACCCCACCTAAAAGTTCACTCCACCCTATTAATGTTTTTAAATGCCTTCAATTCTGAAGAACTTCTGGTGTCCTCCTCCATAAAGTATAAAAGGGAAAATTACACATATGCTACAATTTAACTATATCCTCTGATTGTGAATTCTTAACTTCATTAGGACTGATTGCATTTGTGTGTGCCTTTTTTTTTTACCTGCTTTAAGGAGTCCTTTTTTTTTTTTAAAGATTTTATTTATTTGACAGAGAGAGACACAGCGAGAGAGGGAGCACAAACAGAGGAAGTGGGAGAGGGAGAAGGAGGCTTCCCGTCGAGCAGGGAGCCCTATGTGAGGCATGATGTGGGGCCTGATGTGGGGCCTGATGCAGAGCCGGATGCAGGGCCCAATCCCAGGACCCTGGGATCATGACCTGAGCCAAAGGCAGACGCATAACGACTGAGCCACCCAGGCGCCTGCTTTAAGGAGTCCTTAATCAGCACTGCCTTCACTAGCCTGTCACCATATCCACAGCCTATCATTATAATGATATTGGCGGGGGCGGCTTGAAAAGGTTTACATTTTTAGGAGTTCCCTATTTTTTTTTAAAGATTTTATTTATTCATTTGACACAGAGAGAGAGATTACAAGTAGGCAGAGAGGCAGGCAGAGAGAGGAGAGAGGAGGAAGCAGGCTCCCTGCTGAGCAGAGAGCCCGATGTGGGCCTCGATCCCAGGACGCTGGGATCATGACCTGAGCCAAAGGCAGCGGCTTTAACCCACTGAGCCACCCAGGTGCCCTAGGAGTTCCCTATTGAGAAGGAGAGGATGTAACATTTCAAGGCAGTGGAGTGAAAGTGGGAAGAGCCAGGCTGAGGAGGTGGCCTGCCTGGCTGTGAGACTCTAAGCAATTTTCTTAGACTTTCTGGTCCTGTTGCCTCATCTGTAAGATGGGGAAGAAGAGAAGAAGAGTAGTACTCCTCAGGGTTGTCCTGAGGGTGAAATGAATCAACATACAGACTGATAGCATTAGGAAGCGATCCTGGCTTGTGGTAAGGCTGAAAGTGTTGATATATTATCACATTCACCTTCACAATGGTCCCATGGAAGATCCTTGTCCCCACTGTAGTTAGATGAGGCTCAGAGGGAGGCTCAGAGAAGGTAGGTAACCAGTCCTAGGATACACAGCTGGGAAGTAGCAGGATTAGCTGGGAGTCCAAGCCAAGTGCATTTGATCCTTACAGACCCTGCCAGCTCTCCTTCCTATTTTGCAGTGCACATGTCTCTGAGTGGGGAATCACATTAGCCTTACGGGTTTTTTTTTTTTCTTTAAATGTAACTTACTGGAGCGCCTGGGTGGCTCGGTCATTAAGTGTCTACCTTCGGCTCAGGTCATGATCCCAGGGTCCTGGGATCAAGCCCTGCATTGGGTTCCCTGCTCGATGGGCAGCCTGCTTCTCCCTCTCCCACTCCCCCCTGCCTGTGTTCCCTCTCTCACTGTGTCTCCCTCTGTCAAATACATAAATAAAATATTAAAAAAATAAAAATAAATTTAACTTGCCTTTTTGATAACCAGTAGTACAAAACTCCAAAGAAAGAAAAGGGTGTACAGTGAAAAATGAATTGCCCTCCCTCCCTCTGCTTCTCCCACCCAGCCTCCCTCCCCAGAGCCAACAGCTGTTACCAATTTCTTGTATGTCCTCCCAGAATAAGCTTTAGATTGAGCTTCTCACTGCTTAACACACGCTGATTTACCAGCCATGTAATTCCCTGAGTGCCTCACAGACGCCAGGGACTTGATGCTGGGCTACTGCTGCCTTCAGAGGGCTCCCTGGCTTGAGTCTGGAAGTTATTTGTGGAGGAGCCTGCTATCCTGCCCGCTGTCTCCAGTGTTTTTCGCTCTGTAGCCATCTCTTTCCCCAGTAGAGCCAACATCCTGAGCCGGGGAAAGGCCACACGAAGTGCATGAAAACCCTCTTCTCCAGCTTGGCTCTACACAGACTTCAGTGAGCGTGGAGCCCTGTGGTGGTAGGAGCCAACCAGAGGACTCTCCAGGGTCCCGGACAAACACGACGCCTCTCTGGGAGCAGTTTCCTCCTCTGCGGAACTCCTGACCTTTCCAGCTCTCTCATCACTTTTCCCCAAAGGGCTCTTAAGAAGGGTAATTTTCTGTGAAGCCTTGCTGTTGATGATCTCCATTTCTAGCCTCAAAGTACCAGCCACTCCACAGGTAACTGAGAATGGCCAAGAAGTCTCTAAGGCCCTTTCCCTACTTTCCCATCATTGTTCTTTAGATAATAATGTTAAATACCTCCCCCCCCCCGGCTTCTGCCAATTTATAGCCAGATCGGCCACAGCAGAGCTTTCTAGACGATGTAATTATAAAATATGCTCATAACCTTTGATGTGTAATTACATAAATGCAGAAGCTATGGGTGTTGGCAACTTCAGAAAAATGGTTCTGATCATAACACCTGAATCCCTGTTCTCTCTTTCCAAACATGAAGTATCTGGCCAAGGGAGATGGAGAATTAAGTAGGCAAGTCACCAATTTGGAAGCAACTGTTATTCCCATTGCATAGACAGAGGCTCCGGAGAGATGAGGCCGCTGGCCTAAGGTCACACAGCAGGCCAGTGGCAGAAGCAGGATCCTAGCCTGGCCCCAAAGCTTGCTTCTTTCCAGTGCATCAGGTACTCCACAGAAAGGCCGGGGACTATGTTCTGGATTTCGAGAATCTCATTTTCTGGTTAGCTGAATATTCCAGAGAGATGAATTGTCAGGTCTGATTAAGGTTAGGAAAGAAGAGGAGAAAACAGAGAGGGAGGTTCTCCAAGCCTAGGATTCTTTTCCCCATCAAACTTCTACTTCTTAAAGTATATGTGCCTCTCCAGTGGGTTCTAAGCTCCTCCTTGGCACAGTCTCCCTTCATGACTAGGGTAGGGGGAGTCACATCTGCATTCTAATGCTTGCCTCTTTGTTTCTAGGTAGGTATGCGCTGTGGTTTTAGTTTGCATTTTCCATGTGACTAACGAAGTTCAACATCTTATAGGTGTTTAATAACTGTTAGTGTCTTTCTTTACTATCTTATCTCTTTCTGCATCTTTGCACCCTTATCCCCTTTCCTAGGACCTAGAAAAGTGCAATCCTGAAAGAAGCCAGAGTCCTGGGGTCCCAGACTTCTCTATGTTGGCAGTTCTCTGTTTTGGGGAGTCAGCAGCCCTACACTGTCTGTCTTCTGCATACTTCCCAGCCTCATCTTTCATCTTTCTATCTCCTTCCACATGACTCTCCAGCCAGACTGGCAGGTTCAGATTCTCTCCAAGTCTCAGCGCTTGCTAACCCCCCTCCACCACACTTTACCTGCTATCAGTCAAGTCTCAGGTCATATGTCACTTCCTCCAGGAAGCCCTGCCTGATGCTTCCTCCCCCCCCCCACCAGTTTGGGTTAGTTGCCCCTTGTTTGTGGCTAAGCAACATCCTGTACTTCCCCTCCTAGCACTTATCACACTGTGTTGCAATTGCCTGCTTGCTGTTCTTTTTCTCTTGCCCTTCCTCATCCCTTTAAGGGTGAGACTTTGTGTAGCCCATGTGCCTTGAGCATCACTTTTGTATCCCACGAGCCTTGAGCATCAGTATTTATTGAATATTTATTGAATGGTCTGGCACAGATCCGTTTAAAAGAACAAAAATCTAACCTTCTGCACCAACTGTACTAGAATCAATGATTCAAGCCATCATCCTCTATCTTCCACTTCCATCCTATTTAACAAGCTATCAAGAAAATGAAAATTTATTGAAGATACACTTTATGCCAAGCACCAAGACAGGCCCTTTACATGTAAATCCATTTTCACAATTAGAAGGCTTAAAGATCCCTGTCTAGACAGCACTTTGAAACTCAAAGCCTCTGATGTCCAGTAAGGCAATGAACAAGCAAGGGGAAAGGAGTGATCCACAACAGTTTCCATCTTGATAGTGGCGAAGAGATCTTAGTAGAGGAGGAACCCACCTGGCACCAGGCCCCTTCAGAGCCTGGCATGGAGCAGGAGCACAAACAAGATTTGTTAAACAAGTGAATGGATGGTTGAAGAGAGAACACAGAACAGACTGGAAGCTGAGGAGACCCACATTTCTTTCCCGATCTGACCTAATATATTTCCCCCACTTCCTCCAGTGTTGATAAACAAAACTGGACACTGAAGTATTTTTGTCTTGGGCAGCTGTCCACACTGCCGGCCAAGGCTGATCCTCGCGATTTCTGCTCAGACTCCATTGACTAAAAATGGCTACACCTAGTCCCGAGGGAAGCTGAGAAATGTCTAGTTGTGAACCCAGTAGGAAAAAAAGCAGGTCTGGGGTGAACAGTCAGCAGTCTCTGCCTCAGGATACAAGGATCATCCTGCCTCTGCCTGTGTCCCTGCGTGGCCACGAGCTATCACAGAATCACAGGATGCTCACTCTGGAAAGGCCCTTGGGGATCGTCTAATTCAACTCCCTGATTTTACAGATGGGAGACTAAGGCGTAGAGACAGAAGGAATTCCTTCGCTGTCATGGTTGTTTGGTGCTAGGGCCATACTGTTTTTGTTTAATCGTTCAGTGCTTTATCCGCAAGTGGGTCTTTATAAACAAGAGAGAACCTTCTCATCACCTTCCCGAAACTGCTATGAAGTTCCCATTTTGAGGATAAAGAAGAAAGCGTGAAAAGCAATACAAATAAAGATGTTGATGATGTAATGATTATTACAATGGTAGGAAGTGATTCTTTCTTTAGGTACTCAGAAGGCTATTCTGTGTCCTGTGGTGCCTAAGAGACTTTGTTATTAGGAACTTCAGCTACCCCCACATAATACTGCAAAATCCTTTAACTGACCAAGTATATGGGGGTGAAATTCTACCACCTTTGACAAAAGACTTAGTACTAATTGTGTAAAATTGTGCACTTATTTCACCTTCTTTGAGCTTCCGTTCTTTCATCATCTAAATGAAAATGATAATACCTACCTCTCAGGTTTGTTGTGGGGATTAAAGAAGAAATGAAAACAACTTGATATGGTATTTGGCACCCGGTAGGGACACAACAGAAGTTAAGTTTCTGTTGTCACATAATTGCAATTATTTCATGTAATGATATAATCACTCTCAAAAGGGGCATTTTCAACATTTAACTAACAGATATGATCTTTTCTTAATCTCTGCAATTGCTGAACGAAGTGCGAAGTATAGAGATACAGAAAAGCATCTGTTCCCAAATGGAGACTGGGTGATAAACAGCAAGTAACCTATGTGACAAGTTTACTGGACAGAATGGATGGTGGGGTTGGGGGTGGGGGCTTAGAAGTCTGCTTAGGTGAGTGATGGAGGACTTCCTTGAGGTTCTGTGCTTCATGGGGAAGGAGTAGGAGCTGGTCTGGTAGAAGGCAAACAGGTGGGGAAGGACACAGAAGTGTAAGAAAGCACGTTTTCTATAATGAAGGAGCTATTTTCGGTACTGCTGGAACAGTATGTATGTATAAGTAAGTAAATAAGCTTTACAAAGGAGAAGGGACAGGTGACTGTGACGGCAGGTGGGTTTTCGATTGATTTTATCTTGCCAGAGATGGGGAGCCACTGAAGAATTTTGGGCAGGGCGATAGTGCAAAAGGGGTAAATGGGAAGAAATGGGAGAATGAGGCTGCTAGGATTCCTGAGAGCCTAGGAGAGCCCTTGCTGGCTCACGGCCACGCCCACCTCCCTTCATTCAGTCATTCAAAAAGTTCCGGAGGACCTGCGGATTACCACGCAGAATTCCAGGAGCTGGAAGTCAGGCAGTGAACAGGACTGGAAAGGTCTCTGTTCTAATGAAAGGTACTGGGGTAGATAAACAAGTAAGCAAGCGAGGAAGTATCAGATTAGTGCTTCTTGAAAAATTAAACCAGGTGATAAGACAGTCCCTGAGGCACTGTTCCTCCTCCCCCCCCCACCCCGGAATATTCATGGAGCCTTCTCTAGATCTAACTTTGGTTTCCCAAGGAGGCTTTGCTCCTAGAAAAAAATCTCTGGGGTAAATAATTAACTCAGCTCTCTGGGTGTTTCCAATAAGCCTCGCCTGCGTGGGGACAGTCAGAGCTAAGTCTTGCCCACGGCCTGGTCAGTTTGTAATCCTTGCTTCGGGACCTCGGATTCTGCTGCAAGGATCGTGTATAAGGCTAGGAGAAGGTCACAGCAGCCTTGAGACCTTTCCTAATTGTTGTCCCCATGGCAACGTATGACGTCCCCTCTCGGCACCCCCCCCCCTTTATATATATATATATCTTTTAGAAGGGAAACATTTGATAGCATGGTCGAAATCGTCTCTTCCGGTCCTCTGAAAGGTGCAAACTTTGAAAACACACCCGCCGCTTCTGGCAGGAGCGCTCCCATCCTCCGTCCAGGCCTCCCGGCGGGGGTTGGAGGAAGCTGGTAGGGAATCCTCGCGGCCCAGAGCTGGAGGTTGGCGGGTCACCACTAGGGCTCTAAGCGGTATCAGAGCTCCTCAGCGGAGCCAAGAACAAAAAGCGAACGTTGTTTTTATACGTAGCCAAAGAGATTAGGGACAGAGAAAGCGGATTTCCCGGTGTGCTCCGTGGTCTTCCCCGAGTTTGACACATTTGCTCACCGCGAAGGTTTTTTTTTTTCTCCCAAAAAAGTTTGTGGGGTTTTTTGTTTTGTTTTGTTTTAATTATGAAAACTTTCAGAGACACAGGAAAGTTCTCTCTCTAGTTTTAGGGAAATCTACTGAAAGCCCCACGAGGGCCTTTCTGATTTTTGCCCTGCTTCTCTGGACTGTTTGAAAGTCATAGTTAGCCCTCTGGGGACTTTAGCAGTCAGTGATGACTAAATTAGGGCCCCTGCTGGGAGGAGTTTTTAATACTGGTTGGGAGAAGACGCTAATGAAAATCTTCTCCTTTTTTTTTTTTAGCAGTTTACACCTCAGGTGCTTTTACATTCCTAATGTGTTAAAATGATAAACTCAGAGCCAAAAGGAAATTTAGAGATTACCTGGGGGTTGAGGGGGAGGAGCAAATACCTGACATATACTTGGCCACTATCTGTGCTCCTGCTCATGGTAGACATGGCTAATCAATCACTCGTTCATTATTGAACACTTGTTTATTGGACATCCTCCATGTTCCACAGTTATGTCAGGAAACCATACAGACTTGTTTGCTACCCTTATGGACCTCCAAGGGGGAGAGAGACAGTAAACAAATAATTACATGCATGGAAAGTGTTTTAAAAAGGCAGAGTATGAGGACAGACAAAGGCATCACATATCTGGAGGTAACCTGGGGGTGGAGTAGGATCAGGAAAGGCCTCCCTGAGGAAGTGATGTTTAAGCTGAGGTCCAGAGGACAAGGAAACTGAGTCTCTCCGAGGGTGGAAGAAGAAGCATTACATGTTGTTTATGGAAGACGACATGGGTCACCACATGCTCCATGGCTAAATGAGAGGGTATGGATACTAAATGGGGGGTAGTTGTCTAGAGAGAACCGGAGGTTGGTCTAGCCGGGCCTTAGGAAGAAGAACTGGAGAGGGCTGGAAGGTCAGATTGAGCAAAGATCTGATCTATTGATTATTCACTCCTTTCCTAGGGTATTATGCCCTCACGGGCTAGTAAAAAAAAAAAAAGGCTTTATAAATTATTGGGTATCTACAAAGTAGTGGCAATTCTCATGAATTCTCCCATCTTCCTTGTAAGATAAGAATTATTTTTCCAGGGCACCTGGGTGCCTCAGTGGGTTAAAGCCTCTGCCTTCAGCTCAGGTCATGATCTCAGGGTCCTAGGATGGAGGCCCGCATCGGGCTCCCTGCTTAGCGGGGAGCCTGCTTCCTCCTCTCTCTCTGCCTGCCTCTCTGCCTACTTGTGATCTCTCTCTGTCAAAATAAATAAAATCTTTTAAAAAAAAGAATTATTTTTTTTTCAGTTTTACAGGTTAAAAAAAAAAAAGGAAAAAAAGCCTGGGAGGACTAGAGACACTTGCTAAAGTTGGCCATCAAGTAGGCAACAGAGCTAAGATTTGAGCAGCTGCACTTTCCACAACTCCTCACTGTACTAAAATTTCCAGACCGGGGCTTGCTCTAAAAGCGATCAAGTAAAACTTGGAAAGAGAGAAAAGAGCTTTAATTCCAAAATATTACCGGGGAAAAGGGTGGGCAGAGATGCCCCGGGTGACTGAACGTCAAGCCCTCAAGTCGAAGGGGAGCGTGCGGAAGAAAGTGAATGGTGGCGGAGGGTGTGTGTTGGGAGGGAGAGGGGGCGTGAGAAGGGGTGAGAAGTGCCCCGGAGGGCGTCCCTGGGCTCCTCCAGGACTGCGCTGCGGAGGGGGGCCCTGCTCTAACCACTACCCAGCCCTGCCCCGCCGGGTTAATCATTTCCTGACCTTCCTTCCCCGTTTCGCCCTGCCCGCGGGATTGCCACATCAGCCTCCCCCCTCCCCTTGCTCGCCTCCTGGCCCTCCAGCTCCTTCGCCGGGTTTTACAAGAAGCCCCAACTTTGAGGCAAAATTGATAAGAGCCCCGGGCGTCCTCAAGGCCCTTCCCCAGAGAGATCGAATGCCTGCCCCAGAGGCCCCTTGAGGCTTGCCCTGTCCTCTTTTCCATAAAGAGGTCAAAGAGCCGAGGATCCAGTCCCCGCACGGATTAACCAATTACAAATTCGGTTTCCCTCAGGCCAAAAAGAGTATGGCAACAGCAGCTGGCAGTGTGGTGCAAGGTTTAAATGAGATATTGTGTGTAAAGTGCTTGGCTAGAAGACAGTAGTGGGTGTTTAACACATGTTAGATCCCTTCCCTTTTTATCATCTGGTAATTGGGACCCCGCGCTCAGCAAACCCCGCTTACATCGATCTCACTAGAACCACAGGTGAGTGAGGTCTGAAAGTCCAACCACATGCAGATGGTGAGTCACAGTGACAAGATTTGATCCCAGGTTCGTGGGCGCCCCCGAGGGCCCAGCCACACAGTACCCAGCTGGCTGGCTAAAGGCCACGTGTTCAGGACCTGTAAGTGAGTCAGTATCGCACCTGTCGCAGGGAGCGTAACACTAAATCGGGACTGCTCTGGGTCCGACGCCGCCCGCTGGGCCACCGGGAGCCAGTACCTTAACCTCTTTGAGCTTATGTCTTCCTGTGTAAAATGGGACCTATAATGCTTGTGTGCCCGAGTGGTTTTATTTTCTTCTTCACACTTTCCTGAGTGGCTAGCTTTTCTACCACAGTGTCGTCAGACCACCACACCACATGCAGGATCAGTCTTCTCTGAGAGCACTCCCTCCGCCGCGGTAAATGCAGCGGACCTGCCCCGCGTGCCGGGGCTTGGCGCCCCACCCTTACCGGTGGGGGGCGTGGAGGGAGAAGCCGCGGCCGCCCCGTACGGCGGAGTTGGGGAGTCACTCTCGAACAAGCCTGAATCTCTGGGCCACCAGCCCGCAAGCTCCGGGACCCCACCCGGAGGGAGGGG